>JASCZW010006979.1:0-77265 GCA_034211315.2 Aedes japonicus | reverse complement strand
GCAGAAAATAATGGAGTAATCATAATAATTCAAGCCAGATAACGCCTTAATCTAGTCTGTAGTATGAAGATTGCAAACATTCTTGCATGGCACATGAAAGATTGCAAACAATTTCGTTGCTCATGCCTAATTTGGCTTGAAATTAAAAGACGAGGAAATTTTACGCGCCTGTAAAATTCATTATTTTCTGTGTAGTTGGAATTAAATCTGACAAAATCTTCGAAAGATCGAAAGTAACAATTGTAATTTCCTCAAAATGCCAGGTTGCAAATATCTACATCCACTTCCGACTGGAAGGTTATAGCTCCCTGCATCTGTTTATGGTGCTATTTTGCTTGTAGGAGCAAGCAGATCCCAGGAAATTACGCTAGAAGTCATTGTTTACAAATGTTACTTTCGATCTTTTGACTATTTTGTCTAGAAATGGAAGGTACTAATCTTTCTTCTCTATTTCTAGTTACACACAGATAAAAAAAGCATTGAATTTTCTGCGTTATCTCCTGCCACAAAAAGGGAATGCAGATATGGCAAGAAAATAATGTGGTACTTCATGTAAATTTTAAGCCAGATAATCTAAATCTAGCCTTTATAAGCCTGAATCTAGCCTATTGTATGAAAGACGGCAAACATTATTGTGTAGCGCATTAAAGATTGCAAACAATTTCGTTGTTTGCGCCTCCCTTTTATTGGAACTAAACTAGGGGACATCGATTTATCGTGTAATTGAAGCTGATTGAATTGAACTGATAGAATTGCCGTCGTGCTTTTCCCGCGGTAGCTGTCTTTTATCCGGGGTTTACATAACAACAAAAAAATCTGCCTTTGTTAGATTCATTGACTGAATTTTAAAAGTTTTACCATTATTTCCAAAGCATGAAAAGAACGTGAATGGAAATATAAGGTCATTTTGAATTAAACCAACCAGTTTCTTAGAATGCGTTCAACTTGCCTTCAATGTTGAAACAATATTTTGTTGGTTCGCAGCCCCACGAAAGCGTTTGAAAGAATGAAACGAAGGCACAGTTAAAAGGAAACATTGAATTTTATTCGTTATCTAATGCACATAGAGGGAATGCTAGATTTGACAGAAATTACTGGGATAGTTCATGTAAATTAAAGCTGGATATCGCCTAAATCGCGTCTTTTGTCGTGATAGCTTTCCATCAATGTTGTATGGCGTATTGAAGATTGCAAACAATATCGTTGTTTACGCTTGCTTTGGTTTAGAATTAAACGAGGGGAAATTTTACGCGCCTGTTAAAATTCATTTTTTTTTTGAATCATCACGATTTCACCTCTAACTTGCTCTGCATGTTTGGATTGACTGGGGTATTTAGCAAATAAATTTTTACTCATCTTTTGTCTCTCCATATCTAAAGTGAAAAACAAACTGGAATGTAAAAATCAAAGATGCGGTCATCCAAGTCGTGTCAATTTGAATCTTCATGTGATTTTGAAGTTTTTTGCATGTTCTTTTTATGTGCATGAAAATAGATGGAAAATTACAAAATAAATTGAACTGTGTAGCTTAAGCCTATGGATCCTAGAATCTGATCTACACAGTTTATATTGTTTTATAATTTACATTTGATTTTCATGTACATAATTCAACATTGAAAAAGATAGAAAATTGCTTTCAACTTTAAAATTACATGAGGGGAAAATTGCTTTGCTCTATTGCACATTTTCACGAATAGTAAACATCTCAAGTAATTTGCAAGTGAATAGAATTTGTGCATTCTTGGTATGGAATAAAATTCATTTTCTATTCAAATGATTTCCCATTTCCTGTACATTATTATTTGACATCATATCAGGATTCTAACTAAAAACAAACCTCCAATTGTTCGAGAGATCTTGCGACTGAACTACTGTTGAGTAAATTAATTTGGTTTCGTTGACTCAATTTTTTCAGCAGCATTACCTCATTCTTGCTGACCGCTCTTTCAATTAACATTAGGATCGTTGTAAAGACACCAGCAGTTTGACAGCAAAATAAATTGGTATTTCCACAGCAGCATAGCAAGCAGATTCATTTTTCATCTGAAAACTTATAGAACAATCAAATAAAATAAATGGTCGCTATCCCAAGTTACATTGCCAAAACCATCCAGCTTTATTAAGTTTTATTAAAATTTTATGAAAGCCACTAGAAATCAATTCGGTTTTATTATGGCAGCAAGAGGTGCCAACAGGTTTCAAGTTTTAGTCAGGTTTGTAAGAACCTACACAGCTTCTTTACAACGATCTTAAAACCTTGACTTCTAAAATTCCTTTTACTGCTACCAAAGGTTTTATTTTGACTTTATAAACTCATAAAATGCTGTTTTGAAATGCCGTTTTAGGACTCATTCATATTATCTTATTATGGTCAGTTGAAAAAGCATTTAAGAACCATTTTGCCTTCAGTAAATGCATGTAACGGCTAATTGGCATTGAGGAAAGCTACCAAATGACCAGATAGTTTTATAGTAGCCATTGCTAAGATAAAATTGGCTTTTTGGCAAAACTGTGATTTCTTCTAATCACCATATTGAAATATATGAAATAATTGAAATGTAGAAAAATAAATACACCAAATTTTGTCATGTAAACATCAATTTTTCGAAATTGAAAAAGCAGAGAGTTTTAATAAATGTTTTCATCATGACTGAAATCCACATTGTAGAACATATTTGTTCTGATGTTATTATGCTTAGTTTATGTGCATGTATTTCAATTAAAAGTTCAACCACTTTAAGTAAGTACATTTATGTATTATCCAAATGGCTCCGGTTTACATCAAGTGTAACTTTCATATTTTTTTCTTGTGTGCTGTGCAGATCTGAATAAAAATTATAATTAACTTAAATTTGACTCAAACGCGGAGTCGTTCAAATGAATTACGCGTTCTGACTCGATGTAACATGAGGAAAGGCAAATGGTAAATTATGATTCTTGACCAAACATTTAATAAAACAATCTCTGTTCAAATTTTAGACTTTGTCATTCAATGTGATTTTCAGAAAGTCTGAAAACAACGTATACTGGAGGAAAACCTTGAGGAGTGATCTATGGTCCGCTGACATTTTCTGAGACATAATTGAACAACCCACGACGACATTTCATAGTTGTTATTTTACAATACCGCGTACAATTCTGATTGAGAAAATGGTATTTCATTTGCAAGTAAGGAAGAATCCAATCTATAATCGTCGTTCTCATATAATTTCAGAGTAGTTGATTGCCAACACTGTTTAAAAACAAAAGAAGAAAAAAAGGGGTACCAACCCTAGAAGAAGAAACAAACCGATGGACACTCAAACAAGTTTGTGATACATTTACTTGGTACATAACCATAATGAGCTTCGAGCATGAATAGTTCCAATACTGCTTCTGAGAGGACCCAACAGCATGCGTCATATTAATTTCCGTAATGTTCATAGAAACCAACAGGGCAGTTGTTTTTCGAGAAAGTGCAGAGAACTGCTTGGCTTTCGATCAACCAAATATCACGGTAACTGAATCCTACTCACATCGTTATTCATGACTGCAGTTCACGGATCGGCCTCTTTTTTGCACCGATATTTCAGCAAGGTGAGTATCGGGTGAAAAAGGGAAATGCTCTTGTTGGTGCGTCAACTTTGACGCCAGCTGTAATTCAAACCACTTGATGGAAATAGTTCAATAGTTAAATTTTTCACAGAACTACGGATTTTTGAATCTACTTTGTCCAAAAATGACTTTGTTCACATATGGTATGATAACTCCCAATTCATAAGTTTTATCAACATGAAATTTTGGTCACATAGGGTCTATATATTGGTCAATTAATAATCAAATTTTCATTCAAAAATATTGATAATTGACAAAGTTACAGAAAGTTGAACAACGCGGTTTTTGGAAGCAAAATTTTGCTCGGCTTTTTTTTTTGCTACTGAGTGTAGAAGCATAATGATTTGATTTGTCCATTGCCCTTGATTTTGACATCTGAGATTTTCAAAACAAATAAAATTCATCTACACTGACTCGAAATGCTTTTCATTGCGTATGATGGTAAGTGATAAAAACAGACATTGATGCCACATGCTCAATTGTGAAACGTACAAAGCGCTGGTAATAATCAATTTAATTTTTCAATTTTATATTGATAAACAAATATTATAAAATCTTATTGCCATGTTTCCCGTTTAAATAGTTGTTTGAAAATAATTCATTAACAAATTCTTGAAATTAGTATTCCGATAGAGCAAACAACAGACAAGATACAATCATTACAGATCACGAGCTAGAATGTTAGTTCAGCACAACATTTGCGAAGCAAAAAAAACGTGTTCTAAACAGCTCACTTCCGTTTCCTATCCCTGCTGGATTTCCGCAACAAGCAGTAGCCCAAAACAATTAGCCGACTGGCGACAGTTTCAATTATGGCCGGATATCAGATTAGAGACAGACCCAGCAAATCCCTTGATCCTCCACCTTTCGGGTAACTTATGTCCGTTTTCACTCTTCCGAGTTGCTTTTTACGAGTTCGCAATACATAAGTGATCCGATTTTGAAACCCATAAATTGTATGGAATCTGCCATGAGATTCGAAAAAATCAAAGTTTGAGACACGTTTTTGTTGACAAAATCGACTCATTACTGTACATGCTCTTTGCTTCCTGGAGGTTCCTCGCTTAATGCCAAAATTGCCCCTCCACACGGTCGCCTATCTTTTCGTGCGCTTCGCTACCAATCACCAATCACACTGATCGATGTGTTTTTTTATACTTTCCGTCTCTTACCATCATGACTGCCTTGATTCATGCGGTGGAGCACTCAAGAGGAGTGCACATCAGAAATGTATTGCTGCGACGAGGGTGAATCTTCATCTCCACGCTGTCTATGATCTTTTGCCTGGATGACGGTTGCGACATTTGAAGTCACGATTTCTATTTTTGCGCTTCATTAAATGTTGACGCTTGTTTTTCTTTACCTGAGAGGCACTTGAAGCTGAAAAAGGTGATCCTATGGGTTTGTGACATTTTTTTCGCTTCATGCGATCGGGTCGTGTGAATCAAGGACAATCGGGTGCGAGGAAAGTTTCTCATGAGATTTTGGAAATTTCCAATTCAACCTTATTGTTAGCCAGCTGCACCTGCTAATTGCTATCGATGAAGCCGTACGGCGGACTGACATTCGGTAGAACCAATCTATCAATTCTGTCGGATCAATTCAAACCACCGAACTCGACGAGCGTTGTTGAATCGATTTGGATTTCATTCAATCTACCTACTGCCTCCGCTGCACCACCTGATTCTTCTTCGATCACTCGAAACCGGAGGGGAACCAATGTTTTCATGCTGTCCAACAGCAGGAACAGGCAGAAGCGACGCGGCTGTCGTGAACGCGCGCGCACTCGTTCTATTACATGTTGTTTCCCCTCAACTCCCCCCCCCCCCATCTCCCTCGGATCTAGGCAACCGCTAATAGTGTCGGCCAGCCGATCACTTACAAGTTTCGTTTTCCAATTGAACCGTGCGCGGATCACTCTAGGTTGGAGGATCCGCGCCGATTGACAGTGCGGTCTTATGTTACATACATTAATATTCTTCAAATGTCGAACCCCCCTTCCCGCAATCGCCTTCCCTTCTCCGTGGTTGAGAGCTTTTGAAAAGAATAGGTACGATTGGTTCGGGTTCGCTACAAGTTAAGGCTTTTCGAAGTTGTTTCAAGTTGCTTGACGGTGTTCTTGAATAAACAATGAAGCTAGTAATGGAGTTTTTTTTTTCACCCTGCATATCCATGATGTTGTGTGAAGGTATTTTAATGCTTGCGCGACAATCGACGATTCGCAAATGACGATTGGCGTGCTGTAGGGGGAGGTGGGGACGTGAAACTGGAATACACTACATTAACATACTTGTGAGGAGAATTACTAATAGATTGGAAATCTGGTTGGAATGGAGAGGTGGGGTGCGGATTTCTAAGAATCGTTGGAAAGGTTGCTTGATTGTTTGAAAGTTTTACTGTTGAGGTTATGGAAATATTTGTTGGAGTTTGGGATAATATGGGGTCAATTATAGAAGTCGAGTAGAACAAATCGACTCGATACTTGTCACTGTCGAGTCGAGCAAGAGTGAAGATTCCAGAATCAGCTGAATCTGATCGAGTTGGCAACCGAGGCAACTGTCGTGGAAATATTACAGCATGCGTCGTTTTATCAATACAACTTTTAATAGCCTCAAGCAATCATAGCAGCTTTCATCAATGTTGCTGTCAGAAAAGTATTGATGTTTTTCACTCTTGTTTGGTGAATTACAGTAATGTTTTTCTATGCTGTTCGAAAGTTGCTATTTGAAGTATTTTTGAAGGAAGTTATTATTTAATATCCAGACAAGTCAAGCTGAACAATGCAGTAGGTTCTAAGTAACATTTAGAGATTCTCTTCGTCGACTTTCTCTTTGGTTAATAGTTTGTCTATTAAACGATTTGCTGATGTTTTCGACGTATTGGATCCTTAATCACACTTTATACTACCGTACTGTATGTTGAAAATACTTGAACATGTTTTTACATAGCCGTAGGAACGCAAAGAGAAAGTCGACAAAGAGAGTCTCCCAATGTTACTTAGGACCTAAGGCATGGTTTTCGCTAAACTGGTAAACTTCAGGGAAGTTTTCGTACCGATCAAAGCTCTCAAACGAGGTGAAGATGTTAACGAAGGAATTGTAATTTGTGTTTGTGTCCTAGCTCATAGTACGATGCAAACGGTTATGAAGATGCTGTTTTACCATGGTTGTAATTATGGTGTAACGATATATGATGTTAAGTATCATGATGGTCATATGAATCATTTTTCAATAGACTGCTTCATCGGTTCGTCTCTTGAATATCAAGGTAGCTCTCTGATGATCTTCTGCAAAGCTCTTTGCTTGAAATTCTGAAGAGTTTGCTCATGAACTTCTTGCAGCCACTCCTGATTTTCTTTGAAATGTTACATCTAACAACTCAACCTAACCTTCCAGAAACAGTTGGTTAGTTTTTCTCTGAACCTAATTACTTTCTAAACTTCTAATAAGTCCCATCCTGAACTTTCCATCCTGGAAAATTTGTCCAAAACTTTGGGAAAGTTCTCTCCAGATTATTTTGGTAAATCTTCTTCAATTTGTTGGAAGTTTCTTCCACAATTTCTGAGAAGTCCTCTTCTGAACTTAAGGGAAGTTAACTTGTGAATTTTGAGGAAGTTTGTTCCTGAATATATGAGAATTTTTTTCTCTCTCTTCAGTAAGTTTTTTCTTGAAAGGTTTTTCCTGAGCTTATTCTTTCAATACTTCTGATAAGCCCCATTTGAGCTCCGAGAAAAATTGTATTGAAACTTTGAGATAGTCCACTCTAGAGTCTCTAGAAAATACCCTTCAAAACTTCTGAGAAGTCCTCGATTGAAGTTTAGGAATTTTTCTCCTAATTTCTGAACAGTGTGTACCTAAACTTCTGAGAAATTTTGCTCAAACTTCTAGAAAGTACCCCCAATGCTGCTGTTGAATGTTTTTTTTTCAGGTTTCTTCTTTCTTCTTGAACTTCCAGTAAACCTGTATCCTGTATCGACCTGAGCTTTGAGGAAGTTTGTTCCTGAATTTTTGACGGATTATTGGTAGTCCCTCCTGGTTAGTTTCTTCTTGAAATTTGAGGAAATTTTTTCCTGAACTTCTGGGAAGTTTCATCTTGAATTTCTCTGAATAACTCAAGAAAATCTGGAAAGTTCCAAACTTCCAAAAAGTCCTCTTCCTTAAACTTCTTCCAGAGGCTCTGAAAAGTCCTCTGAATAACTCAAGAAAATCTGGAAAGTTCCAAACTTCCAAAAAGTCCTCTTCCTTAAACTTCTTCCAGAGGCTCTGAAAAGTCCTCTACTGATTTTCAAGTTCTATCCTGAACTTCTAGGAAGTATAAATTTGAACTTCGGAGAAGTTTGGTCTTGAATTTTTTGGAATATTCCTGATTGAACTACTCGGAGAAGTTTGGTCTTGAATTTTTTGGAATATTCCTGCTTGAACTACTAAGAAGAGCTCCCTTTACTTCTGGAGAAGTTTCTGCCTGACATACGGAGAAGTTTTTATTCCTTCAGTGAAGTCTCTTCCTGAACTTCTAGAAAGTATTTTCCTAGAACTCTGGGAAGTCTGCTTATGAAGTTTCTAGTATGTGCCCTAAATTTTGGGTTGTTTATTTCCTTACTTCTAGGAATCAAAGACTCATTTTGAACCACTTAGCTCGAGTTTAAATTTTGAAATCCCCAGAGCAAATGTTCTAAAATGATGCATTTAGAAGTACTTGAAAGAAAAAAATCAGAGTTCTAAGATTAATTTCAATCGAGAGTTGGCCACACCACAAAAGCCTCGGGCGATGTCCACCTTCGTTTTAATCAGTTCTGATGAGTTAGTCCAACTGATTTGTTTTGTTTTTAATAGGATGAGATTTTTTTAGCTAGAAGTAAATTGTTTTTTTATTAATTCACAAAAAAACCGTTTAGTGTATTTCTACCTTCTCAGCCAATAACCACTGAACGATGAAAAACGCGTACCAACACAAACTCTCAGGCCGATCCCAACGCTGTTCTACTTTGTATGGGCTGATTTAAGTTTAAAACTAGAACTGAACAAGCCATTCCCAATGATGCGACAGCTCTGTTATATTTTCTACTGCGATTTGAAACACGGGTGCAACATTGTTTTAAATTGGTTTTATTTGTAGTTACCAGCTGTTATGCCTGATGACTGTCAAATAAGTGTTTTTTGGTTTGTTTTGCAAGTGATTTTTAACGCGAAATTATGAGCAATAATAGTTTTAAAACATGGCATTGCGATTAACGTGTTTTATTTTATTTTTAACAGTTCCAAAATTTAAAACTGGCAAGCAGTTTGCAACAAACATGAAACTCAGCGTTGAGAACGGTCTTACTGGACAAAATTTGACAATTCAGTCACTAGTTTTCGAGTGGCCGATTCAGCCGACCAACTGAGAATTTTATTTGTCGATCTCGACAACAGGGATGCCATATTCACATACATGTCTGTAAATTTTCAGAATTTTCGTTTTTATTGCAGCCTTTTACAGACATTTGAAATATTTTTTAAAATGTCAAATAAAGGTATGAATATAATAGATACGGTAAGAATCTTTGTTGAAATATTTTAAAATATCGTAGGTATCATTTAAAGTAGAAATCCTTGAAGAAACAGAAGCGGTGGGCCACATGGAGACTCAATGGGACCGGAGAAAAGTATCGTACAGGCCCTTTCCGAAAGTAAAATTGAGTCCCTACTTATGGTAGTGTTCAATGCCACGCGTGTTCAAACCCATGCGAAAAATTACTATCAAAGCGTTGGTAATATGGGTCCTTTGCTATTAAGTCACAACGAAAGTCAAGGTTCATAACAATAAAATTAAATTTGAGAAATTTAGAGACTTCCTCGAAAAAAAGCTTGCCTATGGTCAGGTAGAAACTTCTCAGAAGCATTGGGAGCAAGCAGTTCATGCAAGAGGAACCTTCAAAAATTCATCACCGAAGTTCAAGATCATACTTACCAGAATTTCAAGACAGAACTTCCACAATAATCAGGATAGTAATTATCAGAGCTTCAGAAGTTCTCTGAAGTTTGGAATTCTTCAGAGGTTTTGGAGTTCTTCCCAGAAATCAAGATTGAATTTCCCAGAAGTTCAGAAAAAAAAATTTCACAAATTTCAGACGGGAGCTAACCAGGAAGGGCATAAAATCCTCAGGATGATGCGTTATAGAAGTTGAGGAAAAAACTTTGCACAAGTTCAGGAAGTAACTTCCCAGAAGTTCCGGAAGAAACTTTTTCGAAAGGTGAGTTGGAACTTCCTAGAAGTGCTTGGCAGCTTTTCCAAAGCTCAGAGGAGAACATTCTGCATTTCAGAATACGGATTTCTCAAAAAAATTTAGAGAGAAAAGAATGAAACTTTCCAGGAGCATTGGAGGTACTTCCTATTAATTTAAGCACGAATTTCCCAATAGTTCCGGAACAAACTTCCCCGATGTTCTTGAGAAAACTTCCCAAAAGTTCAGAAGAGGACTTCTCAGAAGTCCAGGAAGAAACATCAAGAACAAATTTAAAGGAATTTTCCTAAAATTTTTGAATAAAATTATCCTCGCAGTTCCGCATGGGACCAATGAGAAGTTTGGAAGTTCACAAGACGACTTCTCAGAAGTTGCGAAGAAACCAAACGTTTAGTTGGATCTACCCAGAAGTGCAAGAGAGCTTCCCTGAAGTTCCTAATCGAACATTTCAGCAGTGAGTTTCGAAGAAAATAAGTAGTGACTGCCATGAAGTTCATGAGGAATTTTGCCTGAATTTCAGGAGGAAACTTTCCAGAATAAAGCAAAGAGCCTTGCAGAAGATTAGGAGGGAGTTTCGCTGAAATTTAAGAGATAATCACTGACTAACCGAAGAAGCAGTCTATACAAAAATCATTCATATGTCCATAATGATATTGATGATCATCAGTGATGATGACACCATATTAAAATATGGTACACGCCATCAATGGTTATTGTTGAATCAAAAAAAATAGTCTGTTGAATTTATCAAATGAAAACTAAATTTTCACTTTAAAATACAAAAATGGAAAGAGCGTTACACGGGGAAAAAAATTATAGAAAATCGTGTCATCTCTGCGAATGCTTCAAGCTGCAGTGTCACTTTAAAAATATGAAACAATAGTGTAAGATTGCATACAGTTAAAAAAATAGATGCAGACATGTTTACATAATAACACTAATAGCGATGACATAACTCGCTCTCTTATTAGGGGAGGATGGTTACAAAACGTACCGTTTAAGCAACCTCGTGAATAACTTGGGATTGGAAGCAGAAATTTACGAATAAGTTATTGAGCATGGTGCATTACGATGTTTTCGTTGTATATCAAATGTGATTTTAATTCAAAACGATGATTATTCATGATTTTTTAAACCTTTTCCAATTTCATCCCAAAACGACACCGGGGTAAAACGCCTGTTGAATTGCTCAATATGCACCCTAAAATTGGGGTAAGACGCATCACATCATTGGGATAGCATGCGCCGCTTGTAAAAAGTAAAAACACTGCTATAAAAGTTACTCAATAGAGGTGTAAAAATGAAACATATCACCACGTCCTCTTTGCTCTGTTTGGTACTCACAGCATATGGGTAAAGAATAAAGACGTTGCGCAAAACGTTGTGACATGTTGAAAACTCCTCAGTATATACACGCTAGAAAAAGTACCCAAAGGAGCAATTAAGTGTGGGAAGCACGTTGGTAATAATTGTGTTTATCTACCATTGGGTTCAAATTACTTACTTTAAGGTAGAATTTTACCAGAAGTAAGTTATTTATACCCAACGTTGGTTTTATACACTGAACCGCTCCACTGGGTATTTTTTTCTAAGTGTGTTGATGTAAACATAACACCACGGTGCGTTCTGCCCCAGTTTTAGTTTTGCATGGTTTTGTCTAAACTTTCGAAAATACGATGGAACTATAGTGAAGTTTTGGTACTATCATGAAGTTTCATGGTGTGCGATATAAGTGAAGTGAATTTATTATAAACCATGGATATTAATGCATGGTAAAAGCTTATTTGATTAACTCTATTATTTACAAGTGAGGTACAGTCGGAACAATTTCTTCAATATTGATCATATTTTGGTGTATTTAGTGCCTTGTTGTGTTACAAAATGCTGTTTTATTTAAGAATTGATAAAGTTTCATTCCATTAAAGCTATAGCTTTGAGGATTTCAGCATATTTATTGAGTGGGTCATTCTACCCAACCAGTGCGTTATGTACTGTTCTCCCCTACGTCTGTTTGTTGAAATTTACAGACTTTTATAGGCATTCCCAGATATTTCAAATTTTTAGAACAGACATTTGAAAAAAATCTGGCATCCCTGCTCAGCAGCAAAATACACAGAAATAAATCGACATGGAGTTTTCATAAGGGCCAATGTCGCAAACGTAAACAATAGCTTCTTTTGCGAATTTCTTGAAAATGCTAACTTGCTCAAGTAAACTACCACTTCTATCATAGAGGGGAACTCCTGTTCTGTACAATCATCGTCATAATTCAATATGATTAAGTTAGCATTCTCGAGAAATTTGCGGAAAAAGTCATTGTTTACGTTTGCGACATTGGCCCTTATGAAAACTTTTTGTCGAAATAATTAATTCAAGCAAAACAATGCATTAGGTCCTAAGTACATTGAGAGACTCTCTTTGTCGACTTTCTCTTTGCGTTCCTACGGCTATGTAAGAACATGTTCAACTATTTTGAACTTACAGTACGGTAGTAAGAAGTGTGATTACGGATCCAATACGTCGAAATCGTCAGCAAATCGTTTAATTGACAAGCTATTAACCAAAGAGAAAGTCAACAAAGAGAGTCTCTCATTGTACTTAGGACCTAATGCATTGTTTTGCTTGAATTTTAACAGGCGTGTCAAATTTCCCCTCGTTTATTGACGGAGCGGTAGAAAGTTGAATTGACCGACTACCGAAGTTAGTTTTACCTGCTACCAGTGCCAAACATAACGTCGGTAGTAGTGCGCTGTATAGCGCACCTGCTGCGCTATACAGCGCACTACTACCGACGTTATGTTTAACGTACAGGTAGCGAGTAAAATCCAACTTCGGTAGTCAGTCAATTCCAACTTTCTACCGAACGTACAATAATTCCAAGCCAAAGGAGGCGTAAACAACGAATCTGCAATATTTCATACAACAGGCTAGATTCAGGCGTTATCTGGCTGAAATTTACATGAAATATCCCATTTTTTTCTGCCAAATCTAGCATTCCCTTTATGTGCATCAGATAAAAGCAGAAATTTCAATGTTTCTTTTTATCAGTGTAGACCTGTCGAGCAAAGTGACAGTGGACTTCTATAATTGGGCCCTATAATTCATCATAATGCATCCACTAATTATGAATTTGTTCTCAAACTGGATCTTTTGAAACGGCACATATAGAAACGTTTCAAAGAAATCTCGAAAGTTCCAGTGAATTTCTTAAAAAGAATCAAGAAAAAATATGGAAAATATCAGCTATAGATGCTTATGGGACATGCTTGTAAGGTCAGAAACCAACTAATACAGTTCAATAGAGATAAAGATGATTGCGTAGCGCTCTTCGAAATCTCTTAGAAAATCTCAGAACATCAAAAAGTTCTAGCATCTTGAGTTTGAAGTACTTCTATGCGCTTTGAAATTACTAATTTTACCCGAGGCGTAATTGATTTACGTCAAACAATGTAAACTATGATTTCATGAACACTAAAGTGTGCTGAAAAGGAAACCGACACAACTCGACAAAAGACGTATTTGCTTGAACTGATTTTCTCATCTGTTTCGATTGATTCTTGCCGTGTCCTTTACTAATCACTAGGTGTTTACATCGGCTGCGCAAACAACATAATTCCCACCTTCAGAACTACAGTACACCGATCGCAATTACTTCCTCAAGCATGATTGACCACCCGCCCAGCAACGGCGAATCTTCATCAAAGGGGAAAAATCCAATTTTACACATTACCCGAAAATTAGCACCTCCGGTTCCCTCGTTTTAGTCTAGGTAAGTCACTCCAAACGACGCGGTTTTAACTTCCTCTTCTCTCGCTCTACCAACCTCCCCCATCTAAATGTCGTTTTCGGTGTCGCTCCAAGATCCGCCGCCGATGATCCAGGAAAGGAACACCTCCAACTAAAAAACAAGAACAAATATTGAACATCAACTTGTCGGAATCGCGCGTCGAGAGCGAACATGTGCCACGGCGTACGCGCGCGGAGCGGTAATTCAAACCTCTTGCCACTATGCCGCATCTTAGCCATGGGGCCTAGAGTGTTTGCCCAAGTGCGTTATTGCCTCATACCCGCATCGTATCATCATCACTCAATCCACCTCACAACGGTGTGTAGTGTTTTTGGAGCAATTTAAATCTTCACTGCCATGAATGACGAGCATTGTCTTGCGCAGAGGTGCAGCTTTCCGCGGTCTTCAAATATTAACCTAGACGACATCTTTTATCGCGATTGCGTGTCGACAAACGTCTCGATCGAGCGTTTCTTATCTTCCGTTTTTAATTTTTGAGAGGTAAAAGGTTCACTTTCAAAAGTAGCAGGTAAATCTCGCACCTTCTTTCTTTTTTTTTCTCCCAAAGCCGACGTTTCAGACCCTTCCTGAGAAGGGCACGGTTCTAAGGGTACCTCTATATTTGTACAAGATATTAGCAACCGAACACCGTGCGGAACGAACTCAGGGGGTCAATTCAAGCGTAAAACGTAATCAAGAAACTTCGGTTCGGTTGAAGGTGGTTGAAGGAATTGGACAAGAACAAGAAGAACCAGAAGAAGAAGTTGCTACGAGGTGAGAATGCGCAAGTGTTGGTGCTACAAAGCTTAAACGCTGACTGCAACTGGTCCTATAAGAAGGAACAGCGAGAAATCAAAGAAACACTGACTGGAGAGTTTCTTTTTTTTTCACAATCTCCGTTTTGCGCTGACCGAGATTTGAGATCGAGAAAAGCCAACAAACTGGGTAGGCTGGTGGGAAAGGGAAGAAACATGCAACCCGTCGCCGGTGGTTGAGTGAGCGAGCGAATAAGGTTGTAGTGAGTAGCGCAAAAGCCGGAGTACGCCGAAATGTAGGCAATGCTCGATTCGAGCTGTGCAAATTATTCGGTTGGTTGGTGTAGTATTTGATCGACTTTTTTTTCGTTCTGTCTTGTCAGCGTCACCCGAAGAGGTTGTATGATCGTGAGACGTGTTTATTGTATAACGACCCGCCATTATCGGGTGCCTCATGATCATATATGCATACATGGCAATCAAAAATTGGGATTTAATTACGGGGCACTCTGCAGCTTTGCGCATGTGCAGCAGTTGATGTGGTATAATTTGAATTGGATGGCAAACAATTCACGTGGAATCAAGAGTGTTCAATGATTGTTCTCCGAATTGGTATGCCATACAAACTCGAGGAATAGGCCTTAAAAAGTCACATAAAAATACCGTACTTCCTCTAATACGTAAGCGCGCATAATTGAGGTTGGCGAATCGTCACCGTTGTTGTGAAGGTTTGAAGATTGCAGGCTGCGATGGAGGTTTGGTTGATTTATGGTTTAAATTAAAATTTCATATTTTGTACCATCGCAATGCTGGAATTTTAGTGAATTCCTTTCGGTTACTCATGCGGACGTGTGAACTGAACAACTTCATATGAGTGGGCAACTAGGTAGTTCGACTGGTTTATGATCCATGAAGCTCGACAGAAATAGGTTCTCAAATAAACCCCAATGCTGCATGCCACACACGAGCTGTGCCATTATAGGTAGACTGAAATGTTCAACTTTCGAGATTTGAGATCTAGTGGTAAGAACATGTAATTACCGTGGTCTTTATATAACAATGCAGCTGAGTAACGAGAGCGTATTGAGGTTCAAAAGTCACTACACGCTAAGAAAAAAGTACCCAAAATTGAGTAGAAAAAGAACTCAACTTTGAGTTCTATCGAGTGAGGTTACCAGTTGGGTGAATTAAAAAAATGATGTAGGTAGAATTCACCCATCTAGTCAGTAATGATAGATTTACTCAGATTTGAGTTTTTTTGGTGTTCGATATTTTATTCCAATTTTAAAAATTTGGTTTGCCACTCGTGCTTCTGAATCTATAGTATCAACAATATTTGAAAATTTTATGAGGACCATTAACTATTGTAAACTTGTATTTTCACACCTTATTTTTTTCTATTTTAATTTTAAGACCAAAACAACAAAATTTTAAGTTGAAGTTACTCAATCATCCCGTTCCCTTCGCGCAATGAAAAGTTGAGTATTTTCAACTTAATTTTGGTTAAAAATCGTAGCACCCATCGGCGGTATTGAAGATTGTGATTAATCTGGTGATCTGCTCGACTGCGGATGCATTACTCGTCGCGGTTCTCTTCGGTTACCCGGTTATCCAAATCCACGAATTGGCAGCATTGTTAGCAACGCTATTGCTTATGGATTGCCAACGTGTTTATGTAGAAATAATGAGCTGTTGCATTGTCTTATTGTAGCGATATTGACAAATAAAAATAATCGATTTGACTATTTGTCCGTGTGTTTTGATAAACTGTTCGAAAAAGAATGATCATTAGGAATCTATATTAACATTTTCCACTCCTTATGATTAAGAAAATTTCACCCAATTAATTCGATAATTCATTAGGTAAATTTTACCCATTGGCACTGGAAATGTTAGTATCCAATATTAGGTAAATTTTACCCATTTGTATTTGAAATGTAACTACCCAAAATTGAGTTTTCATCCTATATCTAATTTTAACTTAATGCACAAAACATGCAAGGTGGTGGAAAAAAACCTAATTTAGGGCTTCTTTTTTCTTAGCATGTAGAGTTAAAATAGGACTTAAAATTATTCATTTTTTTGGATTAAAATGGCATTTTTTGATGTATGGAGGATGCTCATTAAATTGCATAGAATGTAGTCAAAAAATGCCTTCCTCAGAATAACCGTGTAGAAGAACATAATAAATGAGTACACCTCTGTCACTGCTATTTCAAATGAACTTTATTTTCTGAAATGAATGAAGTTTGCTCTTAACGTGGGTCAATACTATCACTGTTGTTTTGATTATCAAAACGCGAAGCATGTATAAGCATGAATATCATTACATGAAATCTCAGTATCATTTCTTATGACGATTTTCCTAATATAATTTATGAGGTATTAAGCGAAATTGAAAGCTGAAAAGACAAGTGGCTGCCAGGACAAGCTGATTCTGGTGATCCCACTAGAAGATGGTTAACTAACTAAACAATTTTCTTAGAGCAACAATATACTGTACCTTCAAAAAACCCGAAAATAACAGTTTCGTCTTAATAAGCTCAAATTTGTATTCAATGGTAGCGTCATGACGTTTACGCCGAATCCTTTAGTGTTGTCAAAACTGTGGGCGCTATATCCAGGTAACCAATAGGCAGTTCCAAAACGTCTTTACGGCAGCCTATCAAGTAATTAAGTAACCTTAAATGCAACATAAATGGCCCAATATACGGCTGTTTTTCTGCAATGCCATGATAATGTTTCATCAATGCTATTTTGCGCCCGGAATGCTTATTACAGGCTACAAGCATTTAAATAGCATTTAAAATCCAACTTACCTTTCAAGATGCTGATATGATGCTAATATAATAGTTTTAGCATCTGAGATACACATTTCGGGTTGATTTACTGTATATGTTAATGCTTATTGGTTGCCTGGGTTGGCATCTTGATTGCACATTCTCCGATGCCAACGGCTAATTAACACTTATTGTTGTTTATTGAATTTCATTTCTGACATTTCGAAATTCATGTTGAAAATGAACATGATTAACTAAAAGCATTCTGAAGAGCAAATTTTCCCTCTTCTGACTAGTTGTCAAGATTTATCATATTTTTCACTTGGTATCAATAGGAGGTCAATGAAAATCCACGCTTTTGATACGAACGAGCATGACTTTTATCAAGACTGCTATAGAAATTGCCAAGATTGTAGAATGTCATTTTATAGCAGTTTATAGCTCAAAAATGTATCTACAGGATTGTCCTGAGCAGCGGAAGCCTGGATGTAGAGGGCGGTTAGCACAAGTGTCAAATTGGCACGTGAAAAGATTGCTTGCAACCCGGTAATTTCCGTAAGGAAAAATGCTGAGGAAGACAACATTTCTGAAAAATTCATGCCAAGAATCATCAAAAAAATCTTGCATGCATCTTCCAGAGGAACTACGAGTGACTTTTTTTTAAAAGATATTGCTTTCTTTTTTGAAGAAGGGAAAAACTAAAAAACAGGGCTCCGATGTTCCAGAGAAAGTGAAGTTTAAGTTCCAAACCACACATTCGGCTGGTGGCATGCTGTTTGGCTTGATGGCGTCCAACGGTTTGAAATTGCCGCCTGTTTTCATTGATGCTGGTGTTCAAATCAATACCGAAGTGTGTATTGGTATTATGAAGTACCAAGTGCTTCCTGGATAAAGAATACCTTCTATGGGTCAATACGTTGTCCTACAACAGGATGGAACGCCATGCTACACGTTAAATCAGACTCAACAATAGTTGTTGGAAAAGTCTTGGCCGAAAGTTTGTGGCCACCTGCAAAAGATCTCATCTTAGTGTAAAAGCCCTAAAGCCGATGTCGAAGGACTACGTTGTTGAAGATGTCACAGATAAAAATGGAGGACTCATTAAGTAAATTTGTTTGAAAGGACCTAATAAAGATAACTTCACTCGAAAATGTTGTTATTATTGCTTAAAGCAGATGAAAATGGGATTTTAAATTTTTTTTTTAATTTTAAAATTTTTTCCTTACGCACCCTGTATACATTGCCCTGATAGAATGCCATATTTTCTCTAGGGAAGCTATGGTCCTCGTCAACTCTGAGGAAACATTAAGCCAAATGCCATTAAGCCGAAGGCCAATAGGCCGCATGCCATTAGGTCAAATTCCATTAGGCTGATTGCCATAAGGCAGAATGGGTCGTAAGCGCAAACCATTCGCGATGATGGCTGAATAATTCATTTATATGTTTTTTTTCTTCTTAGAATCGCTCTATGTTTTTATTTTAAAGATGGAATAAAGTTCAACGAGGCATATTATGATTAAGTTTGTAAATAAAAAAAGGCTAATGATTGAAAGAAGGAAATCTCTCATGACAATTCATTGATTTCTTGGCACAAAGTTTACGAAAAAAAAAATAAGTTCAAACTTCAAAAGAATAAAATAGCATTTGTATAATATTCGATAGATCTACAAATGATTCAAAGCCGGAAAAATCCCCCATAGAAGTTCGATTATTTCATGTTCCAAAGATATGAAGTTCAATTCTCATTTTTTGCGAGTTTTTAAATAAGAAAAAACAGCTGCTGATTGAAAGATGGAAAAATCTTCGATAATAGTTTTTTGCTTTACTCCCAAAAACGTTAAAAAATACTAAGTTCTCACTTCAACTGTTAGCAGATGACAAAATCATAAATTAAAAAGAAAGCTATTCTTGCCATAAATGTTCATTGATATAAGGTCAAAAAAGACAAATATAAACATCTACAAATACACAATCCACAATCCACCAAGCTGTTAGATTGAAAGTTTCGAAACAAGAAACATCTGCAAGATGCTGCATGGCGAAAAAATGGATGAAAGTTCATCGGTTTCATTTCTAGAAGATTCAACGAAATGATACATTCCATCTTCCATATGACGAGTGAGCAAATGAAAATATTGAAGGTATAGTAAATGAACTTTCATTAGCTAAGATTTCATGAAATACTAGTATCAATCTGTTACTTTTCAAATTTCGATCTAATGAACCATTCGGCTTAATGGCTTTCGGTCTACTGACTCATGTGTCCTAATCCTTCGACCTAATGGCTTTCGTTTTAATGACTTTCGGCCTACTAACCCATTCGGCCTAATGGCCCTACACCAATAAACATGGAATGTCGACCATAGTTACACTTATTTGAGAAGTTTGTCGCATTATAAAAACGTCTTCAAACAGTTATTGTTAATTCTCTCGATTATAATATAAAGAGGATCGAGAGGCAAACAAATGTGAAAAAACAAAACTGTCTGATGCCTGAAATATTCACAAATGGGTGAACTCCGCTTCAATTGCAGAACATAGGTAAAATCTCCTATGTACAATAAATTTGAAGTATTTGGCAGTTCCCTCTTAACATTTAATTATTTGTTTTTTTATATCAATCCAGCCTACTTATATCTAAAATAAACTGCACTCAAAAAAAATCGACACAATGTTTCCACGTGAAACGCACGTAATATTCGTCCACTGCCTAAACCAGTAACAAACACGTGGAATTCACGTAAGAGCTAAGTGATTCCCATGTAAATACACATTCTACGTGAAAATCACATAAATGTTACGTGATTTTTAACGTTATGTTAACCTGATTTTACTGAAGAAGATTTGGTTACGTGTTCAGGTGGAAGTTACGTGAAATTTCACGTAGAAGTAACGTGTCGATTTTTTTTTGAGTGTGAAGATAAGAATGTATTGCACAGATAAAAAAAACTATGCTACTGCAAAAAAGGTTACCTTGTAGTCCGTTAATATCTAGGCATACACGCCAAATTTTAGTGCGAAATTTTAGTGCGAAATTGCCCTTAGTTTTGTTTTGACAGCTGATTGTTGTTGACTTGTTTGGCATCATGTTGAATATGGATAAAAACGATTTTCGTTCTCTCATAGAAGATTATTTTTTGAGAGGCAAAACGGCGAAGGATACGAAATTGAAGTTGGATAAGTATTATGGGTTTCGTTAAATCTTGGTTTCTAGAGTTTAGTGGTGGCCGCAACTCCACTACCGATCAAGTCCGCAGCGGCAGGCCCTCTGATTCGGTTACAGAGGGCAATGTCAAAAAAGTTCATAATGTTGTGTGCTGACCGGAAAGGGAAGGTGCGTGAGCTAGCAGATTCCACAAAGATTAGTACTGAGCACACATACCATATTTTGGGCGAGTTTCTGCATATGAAAAGGTTATCCTGCCACTGGGTGCCACGCATGCTCATTCCTGACCAAAGACACGAACGCAAGAGCACTTTGAAACAGTGTTTAGACTTGCTGATGCGGAATTGGAAGGACTTTTGGCGTCCATTGGTAACTGTAGGTGAGTCCCGGATCCATTATTACACATCAACAAACAAAATAAGTGCCCGGCAAAGGACTGAAGCTGGTACGAGTGCTCCAAAGCGGCCTAATGAGGCTCAATGGGTCGGATAGATTTTGGCGTCGGTTTTCTGGGATTGTCATGGCATACTCTTTGTAGACTACCTCGAAGAGAATTGAACCATAAATAGCACGTATTACTGGGCATTATTGGAATGATTGAAGGCCGGAATCGCTGCAAAACGGCCTCAAATGAAGAGATATGCAATTTTTTTTAGCAAGACAATGCGCCGGCGCACTAGAGCATCACCACCACGGCTAAAACCAAGGACTTACAGCTCCAATTGTTTCCGCATCCACCGTATTCACCCGATTTCGTTCCCTCGGACTATTATCTGTTCCCAAACCTCAAAAAATGGCGCATCAATAAAAAAATCAGCTAACGGTAGGAAATCATCACGAGAACGTTTTCCAGTTTTGTACATTTTAGATCGCTCGCTTTTTATTGATTATGATGGCGGTGAACTTGTTACTTCCATGTCGTCAGAATTTTACAGTTTTCTTCCGAACTGTGTGGTAGTAGTGAAGTTATGACGTCGTAGCTTTAGAAAACATAGGCTAAAGGTTTGCATTAAAAAAAATGGACAGAAATAGCCGATTTTTCATGGGTTTACCTTCATGCAGCATTAATCATAGTAATCCATGAGTCAGCAAACAAAATTTGACAGCTCTATCAGTCGAACTCTAACCGAGATGGCAAAAATAGTGAAGCAACTCCTTTCAGGAGTTTAAAGACCGGCACCCCACCACGTCGAAAGTGGACATCGTGCGGCACTTTGTGAACGCCGGATATGCCCGTTTCGGCATCTACAAGATGTTGACGCTATTAGACAACAATCAGAGCATCGGAAGAGAAAGCCCGGTTCTGGACGGCCGACGACCCTGAGGCGAAGAAGATCCAAAACGATGCTGAAGAGGAAGACAGTGTTCTATGGACCGACGAAAGGAAATTCGATCTTTTCGGAACGAAAGGACGTTCTCAAGTCTGGATGAAGTCGGGTGAACGACTGTTAAAACGGAACATACAGAAAACTGTCAAATACTTTTGGTGGATGTACATAATGGTGAGAATGTGTTTCGCTTAATCGGGAGTTGGTGATTTGGTGAAAATCGATGGCACAATGATGTCTGATGGGTATATTGACATCATAAACGAAAACTTGTTAAAAGTTAAAAGACAACTGTATCTTCCAACAGTTTAAAGATAGCTAAGAACAGCTAATCCATTATGAACTGTTTTTCTACTTTTGATCGACTGAAACTCTCCTATGGTTTCTAGAATTGATTATCTCGATACTCGGGTATATATGAGATATCGATTCAATTACTTTTCCAAATACCGAAATATTATGTTACTTTGGTTTTGCAACAAATAAAGGGAGGTAAAATTGTCTGTTTATGACTGCATCATTCTGAGGGCACAGTTGTTAAACAAGCGAAATTTAATCTTAAATAAAACCATTCATTTGAACTTCTAAAAGGTGTTTCGATCAAAATTTGGTCGACTTGAACTTGACGCATTTCCTTTCATCGTGCATTAAAAAAATTTGCTCACCCCTCATTTTGAAATCGAAAACCGACGACAAAAAGAGTTGCCCGCTGTTTCGAGCGGAACTCCAACCTCTCCGTCCGAGATGTCACAAAGAAGCTGGGAGTGGCGTCTTCAACCATGGATAGAGCTAAAAAACGAGCTGGACTGTTGACTTACAAGAAAGTGATGACTCCAAATCGCGACGATAAACAAAAAACGTCGGCCAAAGCACGATCGCGAAAGTTGTACACGACGATGCTGACGAAGTTTCATTGCGTGATACAGGACGATGATACTTACGTCAAGACAGGCTTTAAACAGCTTCTTGGATAAGAATTTTATACGGCAACCGGACGGGGAAAAGTGGCCGATATTTTCAAGCACATTAAACTGTCAAAGTTTGCGAAGAAATGTCTGGTGTGGCAGGCCATCAGTACCTGTGGCTTGAAGAGCAACGATTACCTTGCGACCGGAACCGTCAACCAGGAAATTTATCTGAGCGAGTGCCTACAAAAACGTCTACTGCCTTTCCTGAAGTGACACAATTGTTGCGTTCTATTTTGGCAGGATTTGGCATCTTGCCATTACGGAAAAAAGGCCATGGAGTGGTATGCTGCCAACAACGTTCAATTTCACCCTCCCAACACGCCAGGGCTCCGCTCAATCGAACAATATTGGGCCATCGTCAAGCAGAACTTTAAGAAGACTCGCAAAAAGCTGTTGTGAGCCTAGAAACAGTTTAAGGCAAACTGGCGTTATGCGGCGCATAGAGTGGACAGGAAACTGAACAATATCTTATGGCAGGTGTTAAACGAAAGACCCGGCATATTTGCATTCGGTAAAAGGAAGCTTAGCTGAATATTTCTCCTGTAGTCTGTAGTTAACTGAACTTGAATAATCTCTGAAATAAACATATTAATAGACAAACTTTGATCGGCTCACACACATTACTGTTTGACCAAATCTTGATAGGAACACCTTGGTATAATTTACGCACTTTAGCTATTCTGATCATATCATATGTGAAACAATAAAGGACAAGATATTCAATTAGTCTTAGTTATGTTGACGTTTTTAAAGATATCTTAATATTGACGGTTTCTTTCTTGGAATAGACCGGTATTGAAATTTTCCTCATTGTTCTAAAAGAATCATCAAGTTTTTTCGATAGTAAAATTTTAGAATTTCTCAATATGAAAATAAAATTTCTCCAGCCTAAACACCATTCCCTATTCTGTGGTTTTGTTGCCAAATCAAATTCAACCAAAACCGAGTAATCTTTTCAAAACACAAATCTCCATCAACATTGCGAACCAGTTCAAAATGAGACAATATAAAACAATGACCTACATCAACTGTATGCTCCTAAATTCGCCAAATTACATAAAGCAACAACTTTCCATTTTTTCCAATTCCATTATTCCCGCTTGCAGGTGTTTCAACCCTACGAAGATGAAAACTCAAAAATCACTTGTCATCAAACAGTGCACGCTGTCAAACGCTGTCTGACCTATGCGTCTAAACTCACCCCCCTCGGTCGCACTCTCTCAAGTCGTGCTGAACACAACCGTATCTGCCAAAATCCTCAATCCCCTTGGCCAGTGACAAGCATTGCCAAAACCAAACTTTCTTGCGACTCCGATGTTGACGACAAACGCCGGTCCAGGCTTCCCTTCCTCTCGCCCGATCGGACCCATCGGACCGTGTCCGCTAAGTGAAAGTCAATCGATCAAGCCACAACGGCAGCACCGGTCTAAGAGTGTCTCAAGTCATTAAACGTTCCGCTTGGGGCCAGTTGATCTTGTCCGAAAAACCAGAAACCTGCGGCAGATTGATTTCGTTCAACTCTCTTTGGGCCCTTGTGCCGAAATCGGCAGATTGATTGTAGTTACTTCTCGCTGACTCGATCGGGGCGGAAAGCTTTTCCAGCATCATATTTCTAATGTCCGAAGCGACAGTGCCGCCACCGTCGTCGTCTTCCGATGATGAAGCAATAAATCGTCACGAACCCTCCACCGGCAAGCACCATCAGCGGACCAGTTTCGAGGTGGTCCTACGAGTACCTTTACCAAATTGATGATTTCCACCAGTCAGTGCTTTCGGTTGTTCGCGAGAGGTAAATTGATTTGCTCGACTCATTTGGAAGGTGCGTACTATTATGTTGCGTTCTTTTTTTTTTACATACCTTGAGGGCGCAGAAAATACAGTCCTGCCCACCGCAGACGTGGTTCTGAAGCTGGCGGAACGATCGACGGAAGGCATCCAGGTGCCAGAGGACCTAAAACGGGAAAAAATAAGAAACAAGAGCAAGTGAGATTGGGTTTTATAGCTGCGCGCCGGTTATCCATGAACCGTTAGATATAGTTTAAAAAGCGATAGAAATGTGTACATAATTTGCACGTAAATTAGCAGATTTTCGACCGATGCAAAGTGTTGCATTTTGAAACGAGTGCAGTACGGAAAAGTGTTCTCATTGCATGTTCAATGCGACTCAAATTGGTATCGTTTCGTGAGTAGCTTGAAGCGTAACATCAACCCACGCCATCTCAACGGGCCTATATAGAACGAACGAGCGGCCTAAAACGCCATCGTAAATAAGTGGGAGGAAAAGTTGGGAGATTTAAAATGTAGCAAAGTCGGTGAAAAACGTTCTGCGCGAAGGCAACTGGCCCGTTATGACGTCAGGGTGGCCAACGAACGCTGGGTTTTAAAAACATTTATGAATATGGATGCGCGGTGGTGATGGCGGGGAAAATGCGACGGAAGAGTAGACAGTGATGGAATAGCAGGCGATGCTGAGATAGCAAGGGAGGAAAGTTCAGCTCCCGAGGCGAAATAAGCGTTTTCTTTCCGTTGCTTGCTTGCTCGTTTTCTTTTCTTGTCGCGAGTTAGCGCGAATGCTCCGATCAGCCCTTTGTGGTCGGTCGTGGCGTTGTTGGTTGATTGCGCCTGGCAGGGTTGGCAGGTTTCTTGGATTGCGGCATTTGCAACCTGTTTTGAAATGGTGGGATTAATTCAGGTTTGGTGATTTCGCGCAATCCTTTTTTATATAAAGTAAAGTGAAGATAACTAAATAATCAATTATTACCTATTAAATTGAGTAGTAATATTTCTTTGGACTGACTGTTTTCTGAAATTGAAAAACTCAAAATTAAAAAAATGGGCATTTGGAAAACACTGCCCAAATTTACGATTGTAGTTTTAGTCCTAGCTCGTCAGTTTTGGAGCACTTAAATTGACATGATTATTTGTAGCTGTGAATCTAATACGGAATGATATTGAGATATAATATGATAGTCAGATATAATACGATAACAGATATAATAGATATAATAATAACTGTTCTCAATCCTCAAGAATCATTTTTATTTAATTAAATCCCGCTTGAAATTGAAATCAGGAAGTAGTAATTTGTTGTTGAGTAATATCGAAACATTTGTTGAAATAATTAGTTTTAAGTGAAACATAATTCGTCTTTGATAAAAAAACGTAAACAAAAATTTCATTTGAAATTGTGGCTTCCGGAACTGAAACGAACGGAGCTCGACAGAATGTAGGTTGTATCGAATTGATTCTCGTATCTCATAAAACTTGGTCCTCAGATGCCTGAGTATTTTTCATACGCGGACGACCTAAAACTGCACTTCGTCATGAAATGTCCACTTTGACCATTTCGGCAATCTGATTGTTCACTGAAAAAAAACTTTAGTTCCTTGATTTCTGCAACAAAAGAAGAAACTTCAATTAATCGTGACCCCCCATTTTGTCGTATTTAGAAATTGCAATCTGATGGTTCATTTTATCAAAGGCCGCAGAGAGGTCGGTGTATATGGCGTCTACTTGATGACCGCGTTCCATTTCACGCACGATGAACGATGTAAATACGGTAAGGTTGGTCAGGAGAAATGGTCTGTGAATAGTCTTGGACCAGCCTTTGGAAAACAATTAGTTCGAATAGCTTGGATACAGCACTAAGTGCAGCAATTCAACGATGGTTGGTGACGGATCGTTTGCATCTCTTTTTGTAAATTGGGAAAACAAACGATTTTTTCAGCATTCCCGAAACACACCGGAAGTTAATGACAAATTGAAAACCGTAGCCAGAGGCGCAGCGAGTGTGTTGAGGCAGCGAGTGTGTTGAGGCAGGACAATTGAAGGAATACCATCAGGACCGCATCCAGTTGAGTTTTTCATCTGCTTTCCGGCTGAAATCACCATATACCAGGGCCAAATACCGACAAGCGAGGAACATTGCTAGTAGCAGCTTCGAGGCCCTCGGCATCCAGAATTTTGTCGCAGAGTTGTCGATTAAATTAAGGAGAACAAACCTTCTATTCGTGATTTGGCCAAGAAATACGTGACCAAACCGGGGAAATCCATTGGATTAAGGAAAGAAATGGTCCGAAGACATACAGAAAGCAGAAATTGCCTAAGCAATATTCGGAGCAGAAGTTTCGTGCCAAGGTGAGGGCCCGAAAGCTGTACAACCGTTTTTTGGACAATTTCTTCCGGTGTGTTTTGATGGACGACGAAACGTATGAGAAAAAGGATTCTAGATCACTTCCGAGATCTGAACTCTACGCCAAATCTGTTGAGGAGAGTGTCTCAATCGCAGATACGACTGTTGCCACGGGAAATTCAATGACAAGGTGCTCGTTTGGCACGCAATTTGCACATATGGTTTGCGATCTTTCACGTTCTACACAAAAAGAACAGTAAATGCAGAAATTTACCGAAACGAATACTTGCAGAAGAGGTTGCTTCCACTATATTGAAAGCATGAGATTCCTCTTTTCATTTAATTGGATCAGACCGTTGATTTCGATAAAAAAAATATCAACCCACCAAACTGTTCTCAACTGCAACCGATTGCATGCTACTGGGCAATCGTCAAGCTGAAACCCAACAAGGTAGAAACACTACCATCACACTATGACCCTATGAATGACCCAAACAGCTTTCTTGATGTTATTTTTTTAATCGGCTCTTGAACTTTTTCCATCAACAAAAAAAGGAAAATCCTCCATCACATTTTGTTAGGGCCAATAGCATCATTACTGTTGGTTTAAATTATTGGGGGCCAATTCGCTCATCAACTGATCCAAAGAATTAAATCACCATGATGAACAAATGATCTAATGCCTATATTAATTGACCGGTAGCTAATCCGCTCACCCCCAAAAAAACTAATATCGCGGAAGCGTGAACATGAGCACTCATTTGGTATAGCTCATGAGCTGAGCTGTGTTGTGTACCAAGTTAAAGGGGATCTATGGAGCTTTTGAACTTAGCGAGAGCGTCTATTTGATACACGCCCGCACCGTTCGACTCAATTTTGAGTTTATTTTGACTCACTTTCGTCAAAAGTGGAGTCACCCAAATTTGAGTAACCATTGTTGGGATTATAAAATTGACAAATCAACAACATCGGCCGATGAAAGTGAGTCAAAAACGACTCAAAATTAAGTAAATTTGATGTGTATGTGAAAAACCAGTTACTGATCTACTACTAAGGCTCGTTATATTGACTGAGCGGGGACCATCATCTGTTTAAATTTGCTCCTAATCCAGAGGAACGAACAATACTGCCATGAATATAGCAAGAGCGGAATTAGAATTCACAAGCAGACATAAGCTTTTATCTTTTGCTTTCGCTCAACCTTGGTTTTCAATGATTCTCAGTGTATGCTTAAACTAGGACAAAATCCTCTTGAGGTGAAACTGGAAGGAGCCCTTTTTCCATATGATTTATAGGTTAGGTTAATTATCCCTTCACGATTCTTAGATTCAAAATCACAAACATAACAGAACAAACAATGCTGAAAATGTTATCTAATGGATGCTCCAGCGATTTTTGAAAATAGCACGCCTGAAGTCCTAATAGTATTTGAGGTTTGGGCTCAGAAAACTTCGAAGTGATAAAGATTCGATACCGTAAGTCCTTAAGCTAAAGCAGGATTTTCCGACAAGATGGTACTGCACGTTCGATGTGTTTGAACGATTGCTGTTAAACAAAGATGCTGTAATTTCGACTTTGACCTTATTGGATCCGAGCCGCTGTACTTTAGATAGTGAAGATCGAGAAGCAATTCAAAAGAGTACAAAGGTTCTCGGCGTTTTCAATGATGTTACGATTGAAATTTTGTCAGAAAAATCAGATTCTTTATCTAAAAGCCTATAGTGTTTGCCTGTAGGCTTTATGAGTCAACAGATTAAACTGCATTCAAACGATTTTCTTCATCCGATTATCCATATGTTGGTATCATAAAGAGGGCTGGGGAGAGACAACCGAATGAACTAATTGCTCCAGCCATCTTTCTCGATCCACGGTTTAAGGAGCAAGGTTTTGAAGATGTGGAAATCTGCAATTCGATGTACCAAGTTCTCGTGCACAAAATGTGGAACAATATTGATACTTTGGATGAAAATCAGGAAGCTGAGCCCCAGCCCTATGTCATACACAGCTAGCTGCATACAAGACAGGATCCAACAGCAGCTAGTATTGTCGAATCTGACAGACACCTACCTGGTGACCCTCTAGTTTGGTGGAAATCCAGGAAGTGTATCACAAACTGCATCAGATAATGATGAAAAGGTTGTGCATTAATGCAACGTCTGTGCCTTGTGAGCAGATCTTATCCAAAGCAGGACAACTTGCGTTTGTAAATGTTAACCACGTTTAAAGTGAAAATGAGTATTTTGAAGGATCATATTTCTCCATAAAAAATTGCACAATTCTAGGGTTTTTTTCATTAGGGCGAATCTGTAATTGAGAGACTCTCTTCGATTACTTTCTCTTTCATTCATATTCCATTCAGCGTTACGTTTTTCATTCAACTATTTGTAGAGTATGGTAGCCAACACTGTTGTGTTTGTATCTGTACTAAAGAATCCCTCAAATGATTTATAATGGCACTTTAATAAATGAAAGAGAGCGAGAGAGAAGAGAGCCTCTCATTGTTAGATTCGCCTTTTTGAAAAAAATCCTAGAATTATTTCAAAAATCTGAATAAGCCACAGTGCTTATGAGTTTATGAACGGTTCCGGAAAATTTGTTCCACTTTGCCCAGCACTAGTTTAAATTTGTCCATATTGGCTCACGATCGTATTATATTACATTGTAACCCCAATCAGAAATCACCATAACATTTTTTGAAAGGTCCCAATAGCATCCTTAATGTTGGTTTAAATTGATGCTATTTTTTTTAGATATAACTCTCTAAAACCAACTAAATGAAGAACTATCTGAAAACAAAGATAAACAAGAATTTAGCATATCGTTTACCAAAACGAACCCTGCTTCCATGTCAGCACATTCATACCTTTTCCTCATTTGATTAACATCTGGCCCAAATGATTGGGTGAGGCCGGCACAGGTATTGTTTGATTATGGATCATCAGTTTTTACAAAAATTAAGGATGTATATTAGTTCCAAGCATCATCTGTTTATTTTCTATGTAATAACAGCTAATCAGGCAAAAATGGCGAAGCAACCTCGGGCGGTCAATCGTGCTTTGCTCTGCTTATTATCTTTTTTTTTTTTCGAGCGTAATGTACAATTTAGCAGTAAAGGGTGTTTCGATCAAAATTTGGTCGACTTAAACTTGACGCATTTTCTTTCATCGTGCGTTAAAAAATATTGCACACCCCTCATTTTGAAGATTTGTGCGTGTAGCATCATGCCTCTATTTTGATTTTGAGATTAGCACTTCAGTTAACAAAATGTCGTCGAAGGAAGAGAAGCAACGCATCAAAATTGAGCATGTGCATTGCGAAAATCCAAACTACTCTCACGCCAAGTTGGTGAAATTGTTGAATGTGGCTAAATCAACTCTTCCAACGTGTTCGGTGAACGTTTGTCAACATCCAGGAAAACTGGATCGGGCCGAAATCGGAAGTCGGAGGCCACAGCGACGACAAAAAGAGTTGCCCGCTGTTTCGAGCGGACTATGAAACTTACGTCAAGGCAGACTTTGATCAGCTTCCTGGGCAGGAATTTCATACGGCAATTGGACGGAGAAAGGTGGCAGATATTTTCAAGCACATTAAACTGTCAAAGCTCGTGAAGAAATATCTGGTGTGGCAGGCCAGCTGTACCTGTGGCTTGAAAAGCAACGTTTACATTGCGACCGGACTCGTCAACCAAGAAATTTATCTGGGCAAGTGCCTTCAAAAACGTCTACTGCCTTCTTTGAAGCGACAACATTGTTCCGTTCTATTTTGGTTGGATTCGGCATCTTGCCATTAAGGAAAAAAGACCATGGAGTGGTATGCTGCCAACAACGTTCAAGTGGTGCCTAAGGACCAGAACTCTCCCAACACGTCAGAGCTCCGTCCAATCGAACAATCTTGGGCCATCGGCAAGCGGAACCTTAAGAAGACTCAAAAAGCTGTTGTGAGCGAGAAACAGTTCCAGGCAAACTGGCGTTCTGCGGTGAATAAAGTGGACAACAAGACTGCTCAAAATCTTATGTGTAAACGAAAGTCCCAGTAATTCGCAGTCGTTAAAAAGAAACTTATCTGAATATTTCTCCTGTATTCTGTTTTAACTGAACTTGGAAAAGTTAAAGAATTTGAATTTTTAATATAAAATTTGATCAACTCACACACATTACTGTTTGACCAAATTTTGATCGGAACACCCTTTAGTAAATTCTCCAAAACATTGCAATTCATAATATTGTACAAGGATCTCATGCAAAACCTAATTAATCTAGCTGAGAACTTATCGAAAAATGTAGCTGCTACATAGGGCCTGTTCATAAATAGGGTTGACTCAGTTTCGAAAATCTCAGACCTCTACCCCCCCCTCGTAGACTTTTCTCCATACAATTTTTTGATATTTGTATGGAGCGTAGACTTTGGTCAAACCTCCCTCCTCTCCCCAGAAAAGTCTACGTGATTTATGGATAATCCCATATCGACATCCCGATGTACAAGTTGCAAATTTGGAAATTTTGGCTTCCCTGGGCGTAATCTGATCAAATAGTAATTAGTAATGTGACATTTGCTCACAGAAAGACTTGATTTTGTTGAAGTTAGTTGATCTATCGACTTTTGTTGGTAGTTTATTTAATTAGGCATCTGGTTGCTTTTGTAAAACATTACCGAAATTTTTGAAAAAGTTGTGTAAAAACTCCAATATTACAGCTGGCGTTGACACTCTTTTCAACGAGCTTTCGCCTCCTCTCAACTAAGTATTCCTGAAGCATTTCTACAGTTATAAATTGAGAGTTTGCTTTGCCAGTACCAAGGTATGAATTGTACATTGTGTGGCAGGCAAAAAACTTGTCTAATCAGAAAGACCTCCTTATTTCAATGGACCGACAATCACTCCCATCACCTCTAGCTTTGTAAACCGGCTTGGTCTTACCAAATGAGCCATCTGAGGCCCAATTTTCAAAACGAATGTTTATGTATATTTAATTTCAGTATTTAATAGCCACAAATGTCAACAAAACATAAAACACACAATCTAACCTTTTCTTAGCATAGTAATAACCCGATTGGACCCCTACATGAAAAATATGTTTTACATTCTACAAAAAAGAGATTCTTTTGTTGTAATTTAATTTTAACCTACGCTCACATAAAATCATGAAGGAACAAACATTTTTTTGATGGGGTAGTAAAATCGAACCTTTTATAAGACTGAAGAAAGTGTCAAAATCTTTATTTAGGCTGTTAATACCTTCCGTATTAAACAGAGATATAACAGTTCTCATATTGATTGTTTTAAATTTTGCGCATTATATCCTAATGCCATAGTAATTTAATAAACAATTCGATATCAATCATCAAACCCTCCCAAACATTTACTCCATGTAAAAGCAGAAAATTATCACCATAACTTATATTGTTTGTAAGAAGAACAAAAAAAAACGCACCACCACCTCGACGACCGAGCACGAGAATCCAATAGCAACCACCCACCCCCACGTGCTCGCATGTATGACCCGAGCAAAACAAGCGAAACGCTCCAAAAACAAAAAAAATGGCACCCCTTACTGGATCGAACGAAAACACGTTTGCCACCCGCGCGCTTCCCCGCCGCCTTCTATGCTACGGTCCTACGATCTCGCCGGCACACAACGCCAAGGGAAGCTTGCCCGTTTGGATGCTTGGCCTTTCGCTCACCCGCCGTAGGAAATCGTGATCTTTAAGACCAAGCAAGCCGAAGATGGCGGCCATCTTGTTTTCTTGGTAGCGTTTTTCTTTCAAGCTCGGCATGTACTGCGTTCGCTTGGGTGATGTTTATTTGATCTGTGCGTACGGTGGCGAGCGCGTACACATACGAGGACCCCCCCTCCCTTCACCCCTAGCGGGGAAATGAGATTATCCCGCGGAAAAAAAGACGACAGGTGAAAGGTGATATTTACCTTGCAGGTCTGGAAGAAAGCTCCAATGTTATCTACGTTGTGCATTTTTGTGGGTTGTCCGTGTGGTTCAACGTGTGGATGAGATCCTTTCTTATTAATCTACTAGCGTTTGTAGGAGGGTGGGAAGCCCCAAAGGCGATAATTTGATTCAATGGGAATTAGTTCTTCTTCTCGATTTAATCCTATGTCAGGTTGACACAAGTGAGCTGAATGTTCGCCGTCATGTTGACAACTGTCGGTTTTTCAAACATCTGCAGGTTGCTCCGAATGCGAACAAAACTAACAGAACTAAAATGGTTCACATCTGACCCTCGTCTTTCGCCGTGTATTGTACATTCAACACCTGCTTTTCTTTTTTGAAGACTTTCATGGATTCACTTTTTCCTTACACACGGTAAGAACGATCCTTCTTCCTCACTGTCTAGAGAGCAGCACTGATCTGAGGGTCGAGATATATTCGATTCACTGCACAGCAGAACCCTCCGAAACTTTTTCACTTGCTGCCGACCGGTGCACTTGTCTTCCCCCATACAATTCTTTTCCTCGTTTCTAACTTCTGTTTACGGCGTTCTACACTGTCACGCGTTTATGCGTTTTATTACTCATTCACATGCGTTATGTTAATTTTCCGTTTTTCGTGGCCTTCTTCGACTTGCTGGTTGACCGTAGCCACTAATAAGCGGGGGCTCGATTGCCGAAAAAAAGATGACCGGATGTTCCTCACAACAAGACTTATTATGTCATGCATCACCGCAACGAAGCACAGTTTACGGCTTAAGGTCTCCGAATCTTCAGGGCCAATTAAATGCGGTTCGATCACCCACGTAGTTCAATGATTGAAATCACTAGCTCGAAGTAAACAACGCAATCACAACCGTCTCTCGTTGCCTACATTTAGGATCGATCGGCAAAATCTCGCGCGCGTTTTCCTCCTCACACTCTTTGCATCACACTCTGTTCAGTACAAAAAAAAACAGAAAATCGCCACAAACAACTCGCGCAGCGAGGTCCTACACACGTCTTATGTTTATGTTGTCGACTTCGGTACTGAGTAAGAAGCATAGACGCAACATACCTTCGCGCGGAACAGAACAACACAGGTAACAATGCAGGTGACCGGTTTTCTTCGGGTCGGACCCGAAGATGGAAGCTTTCGTTCTTCGGGCCCTGCTCGGGTTGAAGCTTCGGCGGAGCATAGAATGCGAAATGGAATTGAGCAAGCTGGTGAGCATTGGTAGGTACTGAGCTGGCTGCAGAGATGCCAGATGCATTCAACTCAAAATATTACATTAATTATAGTTCATATTGTAGCAACATTTAGAAAGGTTGGATTGCATGTTGGAAACAATTCAGCAGAAATCATATTAAATTCAAAAATCAATAGAAGGCAACACTGCTAACTTCGGTGGATCTTGTACGAGGCACAGACACTGGTAGTGCCTATATACCTCAGGGGTCAAGCAATTTAAATGCCTGAGATTTCAAAACCCACGAACGTTGAAAATTATAGTTCTCTGCTGTAGGCTTAGCTATTGCATTTACTGGTGTTGGTAAGGAACGGTTGTATTTGTGTTAGCCTCTCGCATCTAACCTCTTGTGGACGACCAACGTCCACCATCTTTGAAGAGTTTCACGGCAACGTATAACCAAGCCACCTAATCTGCAAGAGCTGATCTTCGTAGGTTCGTAGGTCCCAACCGATCACCGTGGCTTAAGCTTTGGTGGCTTTAAATTTCGTTTGCTTTCTTCCCCACATCGCGCACGGAAAACACAAGAGTGTTCAGCATATGTAGCTCTACTTAGGTATACTTCGACTCGAGATAGTCGTGACTATCATTATGCTCGGACGGGAGGTTATATTTCGGGGCTTCCTCCCACAGAAAAAATAAAAAAAAAAAAACGGCTGAAAGGTGGCTATTTAAATTTTGCACATGTAATCGAGGCTTTTGCTTTCCTTGCATCGGTTCATTGTCTGTACGTTACATATAGAGCTGATGTTGCTGTTGAGCATTTCCTTTGCCATGAACGGTGGTTGTGCCGTAAAAGAGGAAATAAGTTATGTGTGGTCAGCAATGGTGATGCTTTGAGTCTTACATGATTTGCAAGTCAATTAGGTGTGAAGTTCTGATTCTGGAAATTGGGTTCTTGTAAGATACGGAGCTAACGGAAACAAGCGACGATTGTGGTGCTGCTCACCGCCATTAGTGTCAGACGTGCTGTCAGTTTGAATTATTTGGATGAAAATTAGATGCGACAAAGCAGGCCAGGGGTTCTAATTAATATGTAAATGATCATAGTTAGCATGTACAATAGTTAGGAATTATTCTGGGATTGCATAAGTAAGCACATAATCGAGTTCTGTGCTTGACCCAGCTTGCACTGCAAATCTGAAAATTCAGTTAACTGTCCTTCCGCGTAATCTTAATCGAGTCGGATGATATTTGCAGCAAAAGATCACAAATTTGTCATTTTTGTGAACCAGAAGCGAACGAGAATGTTATCTCTTATCTTATCTAATCTGAAGACAAACGCAGCTAGTACGAGAAAGAATCCTGGAAATAATTGAGTTAGATGACGCTTATTTATATTAGTTAACAAAATGAAATATAAAGTGTGAACTTTATTGGTTGACCAACGTTTCTTTGGCAAAATCCTGCGCTGAATTCAATGCCGTGGTCGGAAAAAATTAAAGTGGAGTCGCTTATGAGGTATACATTTTTTTATTTCTTGAATTTTGGACAGTTGTACTTTTACTTAAATATCAATGTCTTTGGAACCAGTGCAATAATTTAAATATTTTTTTAATTTCTTTAATATATATTTTAAATTTTGATACAAGTTTTCCATTAAAATTTTGTTTAAATCAACATTTTCAATTTTGTATTTTTGTAACACATCAGGATTGAAGCCGAGTTGGCACAAAAATAAATATTTGGATATTATTAAAAATGATTGAGAATCGAATGACTTATTCCTCGATGTTCCGCACTTGTTTCTTGAATCAGGAACCAACAATAGTCACCCATAATTGCTTCATCCCAAAAACCTTGATACCGACATTCCATCATCTTCATTTGTTGGTGAAAACGTTCGCCATGCTCATCATCGACGCGCTTCACTGAACACATTTTAGTGATTCAATTTCTTTAATAATCATTAACGGCGCCAGCCACGTCCTTGCAATCAGGTGAGAATAGAGAAGAAAAGATAGTGGACCTTGTTGTTTAGGGAGCGTGTCACAGGAAGGTGTGTTTTTCTACGTTAGTAGCGTAGGGCTCGATGGATCAGGATTCACCTTGATGAGTGATTGCCAGGAGACAAAAAGGATAACAAATGCCTGTTTCGCTCGGCGTTTTTGAGAACACTTACCCCCTCTGAATTGCCAAAAAATCCTTTGCGGGATCCGACTGGTTCGCGTTCTGCTTCTTGTAAGGTATCTAAAGGATGTCTATCCAAACCCGCCATACTTGCCCTATATGGCACTGCACGTGAACGAAAATAGCATCGTATCTCGAACTTAATTCCTCCGACACATCAACATCGTCGCTATCTTTTCATTTTCTTCAGAACATCCACCTGCTTCGGCGAATGTTTGATCAACATTTCCTACCATAGCCATTCTAGCTCAACCGGCTTGCAGCTGTCTACAAACTCAACTTTCGGCATCGCTTCAGGACTCGGGGAAATTTCTCCTGTCACTCTGGATACCTGATATCCAACAAACACCGATGTTCCGCAAATTTCTCGTCGTAAACCAGTTCCGTCACGGACCAGTTTCATTAACGACATGGCATTGCTGTAGATACAGTTCCAGTTAAGGGTCAAACATCAATTACCTGATATATAATTGTTTTCGTACACCATCTTCGACACATGTCGGACAGAATGCTTACGCCAAACTTACTTAATCAAACACCGTCTACTCCTTAGTCATGAAACGACATTCTTAGACAAAGAAAAATCAAATTGTTATAAACATTGTAAATAGAGATTGCATCGCCACATAGTAAGTAGTAGGAAGCGGAACCTATCTTGAGTTCATGTTAGCGGACCTCCAGTAGAAATCGGAGAATATGCACTGAATTACGAACGATGAGTACACGAGTTGTTCACAATTGATTCAGTCCAGTTAGCGTTAATCGTTTAGGACAATCCACATGGCACATTACGATGTCGTAGATGAATATTCGTTCCAGTTTAACACGGAAAAGTTGCCACTGCTAGTGTACTCCATATTAATCACATATCGACGATAAGGAACGTTGATCCGCATCTGTGTCCATATGTTAACCGTACTGCATTTTAACTCAAGAAAAAATACTTACATGTTAACGCGCTTCACTACTGCAAACAGAAATGACGTAGATCGTTAGACGAGCACCTCACGCGTGTTGAGTAGCATGCATATAACCAAGACAAAATGAAAGCGGTTTGTAAGTTATTTTACCATTGACAACTAGATCGTCACGTCACAGCGTTGGCCATAGAATGCTCTATGAATGAATTGAACACGCACACAGCGTTGATGCTGTATGCTATACATGTGTGTGCGCAGTGAAACATCAGCGATTACGAATCGATTGTTAACACCCAGGTCCAGAATAGAACTGTACAGCGTATCCAAATTATTGTAGAATCTAATCCCATAGTATTCTAGTATATTATAACGTTGTTCGTAGATTCTCGGGTGGCTAGTGTAATAAATGACGTGTGCACTTTTTGTGGTTTGTGCAACTACGCACCGAAAATTGTGAGGATATAGCGCAGGTTAGAGACAAAACTTGAGTCTGGCTGAGTATCCTCCCTAGAACGGTTCAACATCAATACGGCGGATTTGAAGTGCAATCACGCGAAAAATGTGTTGAAATCATCGGCGAACTGATCATTAGTTTTGACGATGATATAAGTGCTACGTAAACTGTTTTGGTAACTATCGAAAAATATTCAAGCCAAACTTGCTGTGCAAGATTATATGTCCTTGGTTGGACGCAGTGTCCATTCATTGAGAAACTAAACACCTTATTTACGTTGGAAAGAAAATATGGCATGCAGAATGTGCTGGATATGATCGCTACTATGGTGAGAGTAGGTTCCGCTTCCCTAAATACCTTCGCCCTATAGATTTCAATTCTAGGATAAAAGATGATTTGAAAGATTCGTTTCTTATGTCCGAATTTGGAAAAGCGGTGCCAAAGTTTCAAACATACTAACAAATAGCACAAGAGACATAAAAGCGATTGAGAAGCAAACCATACAAATCACGCAAGAGAAACATAAATCTTCAATTACAATATTGAGTCTTTTGAGGCATACGAAATCCATCTCAAAATTGGCTGAGCTTGGCTTTACGGGTGATGTATTTACTTTACAGTTACGGAAAAACTAATGTATTTTCTGGTTTCAATGGATGTTTACTGGTAGTGCACATTTTTTGAAAACCAAGGTTTTCGAAATCAATTGAATCACTTTGCCAGGGCGCATTCCTATTCTTAAAACACAGTGCCTTGGATTTTCATTAAATATCCATGGGAAGTGAAAATGATTTTATTTCAGTGTACTGATGATGTTTACTTTCCCGGTTTTCATGGTTACCGCTGTCACTTCTATTAGGTTCTCGCCGAGCGATCTCACAAACACTAGCGTGCTGCTTTACACGTATAGGATCGATTTGTTTATTGTTTTCAACCACGAGATCAACTGTCAAAATGTTCAGGTTGAAAACGGTTTGTTTTTTATTTTCAACCATCAAAACGATTGTATTAGTGAAACTGCTTACTAAACTAACGGCGGCAGAGAAGTCTATGCCAACTGAATTTTGTTTGCTGCAATGAATTAAGTCGGCTCTAAGTGCGTGTCAAAAATCTGCTGTCACTGTTGTTTTGGTTATCAATCGGTAAGCATGAATTTCATTAGATGAAATCTGAATATCGTCTCTTGTGATGATTTATTTTGTTATTAAGCCATTTTCAATCCATATCCATAATCTATAAAAATAGATGCTAGCGATGTTGAGCAATAATACCCTGGACTGGACTGCCCTTGCAAACTTTCCGATCCCGACGGGTAATTGATATTCATTGTGGTTTAATGAATTTCATTTCTGGCATTTTGAAATTCATAGAGAAAATGAACCTGTTTACAAAAATGAATATCAAATCATTAAATCAAATAAACAAATAGCAAATCATCAAATCGAACGTTCTGTTTCCTTTGTTGTCACGAGTTATCATTTGATTTTCGCATGGTTCTTATAGGTAGTCAATGTTATGTTGCCTAAAAATCCACGGTTTTAAACCTAACGAGCATGACTTTTATCAAGACTGATATAGAAATAGCGTACGGGATGAGTTTTAAGCAGTTTACGGATCATCTGGGATATTTGATAAAGCTGTACGTAATCTATAATTAGTAAAGCCAATATTCGGAAGTTAATCCCTTTGCTTACCTCTTTTCTACCGGAACTTACCATCAGAAACGAGCATTAGACTCAGAAATTTTCACAGCGATGGAATAAAGTACTCAATGTCAGGGACTCATTAAAAGCAGGCGGATTGCTGTCCGACCATGAACATGTCGTCTTCAGCTCCTCAATCCGTACATATACTAACAATATTGTAGGAGTGCGATTCCGTGTATGAACGCGAGATAAAATTGGCCAGTTTGCTGCTAACGTCAATTTCCTCAACCAACGGTTTCGATTTAACCATCCGCTCTAGAAAACAATCAATCATAACATGTCGATTCCTATGATCACAAACTTGTCCACTAGCAGGTTATGAGACAACCGTACACGGCGAAACTTTTAGTTTGTCATCATATTGTAGATTTGCAATGCGTTTTTTTTTATTGAATCTACTCTCAAGATAATGTTAAACAAAGCAACTGTGACGACAAACGTGATGCTTCGTTTAAGGACGAGCAAATGTAAGAGATAGCAGGCTTCACGTTACAATACTGGTGCGCTATATCTGAGAAAAAATATCATAGAATTACAATACGATATGTTGTAACCATTCCATAGAATCGAATAGCGACAGAAAAAATCACTTGTTTTCTGAACAACCCGGATAGAAAAGTACCATTGATTTACAATAATATGTATGGTAACCATACAATAAAATCAATAGTATGTATAGTTGAAACGATAAGATAACATTAGGACCTATTGTTTCTACAATAGAATCTATTGTAAATTGAGATATCAACAACGTGTAACTAGAAATTAGAAGAAGAATTAGTATCTTCCATTTAATTCCAACTACCTTTGCTTATCTTCGACAGATACGCGTATTTCGTCTACAATGTGCAGACTTCTTCAGTGTCTCGTACTAATAACTCGACTGAAAGAAAACCTTCGCCACCTGCCGTATATATACTATTTTCTAAATACAAAACGTTTACCTATCATTATGTTGTTTATACCTATCTTATTATTAGTTTGTCTATACCTATCCGGAGTCAAAAACAAGTGTACTTAATATCTAATTCGCTTCTTTCTCATTTATACCTAACATACTTATTGTGTAGCAGCGGGTGCTCCGCTTCGTCGGGTTTGATGTCGTTTGGGTAGTAAGTTGAAGAGCCATGTGTAACCATTGCCTTGGTCTTTGTTTAGTAGATTTGTGTTCTGTTGTTTGTTTATTTCTAAGCTTTCTGCGACGTCTAATTTCCAGGGTGTAGATGTAGTCCGTAATATTGTGATGTCATTCGTCGTTATGTCGTGATTTTCCGTGAAGATGTGTTCTGCGACTGTTGATTTGAAGTTATGTGAAATTCCTTTCTCGTTCTGTTTGACAGCTTCAATGAGACAAAAGCTTAAACCACGACTTAGGGAATTTGGTTTTCCCACGAAAAAAAAGCTTAAAACCACGACTTAGGGAACTTAGTTTTTTCTAGTAGGCACAACCAATTAGCATCGATGTTAGGCTCCACCAAAGACTCAGTAGACACATTAGGCAGAGCAGGGGTATACAGAATCAAGTGTAACCACTGCAGCAAAATATATGTAGGTCAAACAAAGAGAACCTTGGCAACAAGGTTCAAGGAGCATCTGGCGGAGGTAACTAAGGCTGTCAAACAGAACGAGAAAGGAATTTCACATAACTTCAAATCAACAGTCGCAGAACACATCTTCACGGAAAATCACGACATAACGACGAATGACACTCACAATATTACGGACTACATCTACACCCTGGAAATTAGACGTCGCAGAAAGCTTAGAAATAAACAAACAACAGAACACAAATCTACTAAACAAAGACCAAGGCAATGGTTACACATGGCTCTTCAACTTACTACCCAAACGACATCATAACCCGACGAAGCGGAGCACCGCTGCTACACAATAAGTATGTTAGGTATAAATGAGAAAGAAGCGAATTAGATATTAAGTACACTTGTTTTGACTCCGGATAGGTATAGACAAACTAATAATAAGATAGGTATAAACAACATAATGATAGGTAAACGTTTTGTATTTAGAAAATAGTATATATACGGCAGGTGGCGAAGGTTTTCTTTCAGTCGAGTTATTAGTACGAGACACTGAAGAAGTCTGCACATTGTAGACGAAATACGCGTATCTGTCGAAGATAAGCAAAGGTAGTTGGAATTAAATGGAAGATACTAATTCTTCTTCTAATTTCTAGTTACAGGTATTCCACTAAACAGCTCAAACCCTCTAGGATTCAACAACGTGTATTTTTTATTTGTCTGATACATGAACATTAAGATTCATCGTAGGCAATAAATTTTGTTGTTATTGTATATTATTAATTGTAATTGTATTGTTATTTTTTTCTGTTGAATATGAGTTAATTACTATTAATGGTATTGTTTCACAATTTTTTGAAAATTCCAACGCGTAGGGTGTATGGTAAATCTATTGTAATAACAATATGCATTTTTGATTAGTCTGTTGTTTATAGTTGTCCTATGTTATTCTATAGTAAATGTATCGTTATTTTTATCCGAGTAGCCATAGTTAACAACGAAGAGAGTAAAAATGAGTCCCCTCAAGCGTAACTGTGTTGCCATTGTTGCCGATCAACAGCGAAGGATTTTTTTTGCGTTGAATACATTGAATACAGCTCCAAAGCACAATTTTTCATTGCAAATGATAGTGCCAGATGATGGACAATATAATCATAAGCACAGATCAACCTCAAATGACTGGAAGAAACATGAAATAATCATCTAAATATGAAATAAATTTTAACTCAATGTTCAACATCACGTTCTGGCAACAAGCCTAGATATGAGAAGGAGCTGCTGAAGACACTGTTACACGTGAACAAATGCAAAATACGCAAAGGCAAAATTTGAGCGAACTTCTTCAGTAGATAGGAAATTGTTGGTTTTCTTCAAAATGACAGTAATTCATTGGTAACCTATCATGATTTCTACATATTTTCATAAGCCCGAAAGATAGAGTTTATGTTCATATCAAGTGGAATAGTTAGGAAAATGTAGGAGTTTTAAACTAGAAAATAAGAAGAAAGATTAGCAATTTCCATTTTATTCCAACTAGCTTATTGTTTATCTTGCCAGATAAAGTATTTCGCCTACAATGTGCCGACTACCTCAGTGTCGTGTACCAATAACTGTTGATTAGAATGAGGTCAATTCGGTTCGCATGTTTTATCTCACATTTACCTTGTTTTATCAATGAAAATTCGTTATCACAATTTGTGAGTGGCTATAAGAGCATCTCTACTGTTTGTATCAAAGGGGCTTGAATGGTTTTCAAGAAAAACTTAACATTTTCCTTATTTTCCCAATGAAAAATCACCATAATATTTTTGACGTGGTTCTTAAAGCATTCTTACTGTTGTTTTAATTTCAATACGTACATTTGGTTATATATGACCCAAAATTAAAATTTGCTGTCAAAATTCACCTATAATATTTCAGAAGAACTTTGTTCCAAAATAACTCTTTTAACTAGGAAACCATTAACCAGTGAACAGGTATGATTACGGACACAATGATGATCTAGATGATTCATTCTGTCTTTAAGTTCAGATCTTGATGTTTTGCATGAACGACAAGGCGATTCATGAGGTCTCCATCGTACGTTAGAGATGGCATGATCATGCGCGTTCCATTCATTGTGACTGAACGTTTTAGCACTGGTTTTTCAAAAACATTAGTAAGGGAATATTGATCGATTGGTGGACAGTGGACAGTGGACAGAGATGATCCTCATTATCTATTTCGGATATATTTCCACCAAAACATCAACATCACAGGGATTTTTTTAAATGTTTTCATTGATTCTAAACGCTAGATAGGGTAGGGAACGGCTTAAGCACCCCAAGACCCTATTCCAAGCACGGGGTAAACGTTAACCTATAACGCTCATTTTTTTGTCGTATGGTGCTTCACTATATGGAGCACCATAATGCAAAAAATAAGCGTTGTAGGGGTCTTGGGGTGCTTAAGCCGTTCCCTACCCTAGATAGGATAAATTTTTCAACGTACGTCATTTCAGTATGCTGTCTGAAATCGCGTTTTGAAAAATTAATGGTGACTTGTGGGCTGAACCATTGATTTTCGAAATAGCTTTTTCGATAATTCATGAAATTAATATTTTCAAACGTTCACACTACCTAAATTTCATGTAAATTTCTGTCCCCTGAAACAGACACATGCAAGCGTTCTCTCGCGTATATGAGAAGAATGAGTTGAAAAAGATGAAAAACTAAATTCAATCAAACACATCTTTTGACGAATTGTGTATATGTCAGTTTCAGGAGACATATTTCTACACGAAATCTCTTTTTACGTTCCTCGACTTTTTGGGAACATAAATTACGTCTCGGGTAAGATTCATAATTTTAAAGAGTGTTGATTACTTTCGAAATTTCTATAAAATGCAATTTTAAATTTCTATGCATGTGTAATTATTAGCGAGACTGACTCTTCAACTCCAAATCAAAATCATAAAAAATAACCAAAACATCTGCCATTCCAACCGTAAAGCTTCTTTCGGATCATGTTTAACGAAGAGATCTGAGCTCAAGGATAGTATGGAGAAACGTAGATATTCTTGCCAAAATGAAAAAAAGGCTTTATCTGCTTTTCAAGTATTCCATGTTTTAAGAAATAGTTTAGAGTACCATAGATATTCTAAGAATACTCTTTTCAATAGGGTGAATCTAACAATGAGCGATTATTTTCTGCCTAGTATAATTTTCATTTTATGATTTAATAATTTGAAGAGAGTCTCTCAATGTTAGATTCGCCCTAAAAAAAAAACCCCAAAATATGTCAAAAAAATGTGTAATAATATCTCATGAAGTTTTTCTCACCCATACGTTTAGTGGAAGCATCGTAAACCGCCTTATTGATCATATGAATCATCAAGATTTGAACTCAAGAATAGTTTGGAGTACCGTTGGTATTCTAGAAATACTGTAACATGTCTACTTCAATGTTATGATGTCCCGAAAAGCTAATTCAACTTATAAGTAACAAATGTATTAGTAGATAAATACTTTATCACTTATGACAGAGAAAAATCAATTTTAAATTAAATAATTTTCATGAACCTTGGTTGGTGAAACTTGTACAGCTGACTCGCATCTACATCTAATTATGTGAAGGAAAGCTGAAATCCCACACCTATAATAAATCTACACCAAACTGACCCCATGAGCATTACGCAGAAAATCTCTCATCCATCAGAACCAAACAGAATCCCACAGAAGCCTAACCGCAAGCACCTTCACGGTACCTTTAAAAAGTGCAGTAAACTTCACACTGTCACAACTCATTAGCCTGCTTCATGCAGTACATGGTGTATGGTGGTCGCAATTCCACTTCCTGGTCGTTGTGTCGTCACCCATTGATGATGCACAAAGCATGGAAGATCATTATGCTTCGTATTTTTTTCCCCTCTTCCGACCATCCATAACTCGGACTCCGAAAGCTGCACTGCAGATAAGAAGAAGCTCTTCCTATAGGTCTTCGTCTCCCGTCTGCCGATGAACCGGTACTTGACGTGGTCGCTCTTTTGTAGCATGTTTATGTTTTTCTTTGTCGCGCGATGCACTTCTTGGTAGGAAAAGGCAGAAATTGTGTAGACAAAAAAGTTGGCGCGCTTTGAGCTCCTTATGAGCCTTACTCTAAAGCAAACAAACAAACTGATCCAGTGTGGAGGTGAACTTTATGTTTTGACTTTACTGTACACTGCCCGAGGTAAGTTCCATACGCGCAACTAGTTATTAACTTGCTGGGCACGCGGTTCTGTATACATTTTTTCTTACTCCCAGTGGTCTTCGTGTTCTTGATCTACAATGTTTTGCCCATTTCTTACAACCTCACTATGCGCGCCGTGTCCGTATAGGCTATATTCACCACAATCACGTGAAAGGGTTTAGTGCGCTTTAAAGGTATTCAAAATTTGTTGAGCGTGAGTGTGAGCAACTCTGCTGCAGCATGACTTTGAAGAGATCTTTTCCCTCCTTGGCCAGCAGGCCTCAGTTTTAGGCTCCAAACATGAAAACCGGTTTCCTGTTGTACAACTTCTTATTCTCGTAGCTTTTAGTTTCCAATCAAGTTTTCTCTTCTCCATCGAGTTTCGTTTGGGTTCAATTTTTTCTTTCTTTCTCTTACGGCTGCTGCGAGACATAATTTTTTAATATTATATTTTTTCGATTATTTATAATTCAACTGCGTGGCAGCACGAGATGAGAAGAAAACAACACAAGCAGATGGAAAAAAACAAGACACTTTTTTTTAATGGCTGAGATGATGCGTTGTTTTGTTCCCTTCCGTCCCCCATCCGCCACCATCAATTTGAGCGTCGATCCAGAATTTGATGTTGCAGAACATTTGTGTCTGAGCCGGTACGGTCAGCAGACTGTCTAAGAAGATTACCTATCTTCAATCGTTTTCGGTTCTTAAGTTTTGGTAAACCGTAAGAAGGATAATAAAACAAATGAGTTGAAATCCATCTTAACCGGCTTGGCCTCGGATTGGGTTGAAAAAAAAAAACTGAACTCGTTTGCTGGAGAGTTTACTCCTTGCTTAGATTTGTTGCTACGATAGACTCGAGGAAGTAACGATGAAATTAATGCACTGATCGGTAGCAGGCTAGCAGTAACACATATAATTGTTATTATGTTGGTTGGGATAAATCTTGAAGATTGCCTTATAAACCAAAGATTATGTTAAAATACGATTGTTTAAAATTGCTTTATAAGACCTAACCAAAGCAGGCTGACAAGTAATATGATTTGTTGAATTTAATACAATCGCCCCAATTGTGATAATTCTTAGCAATTTGTTCGCGAGCAAAAAGTCGGAAAAGTGTAGTGGTGGAATTCACAAACAGAAGTAAAAGTAAAATATAAATGATTCTCTAAACTGGAGAAGAAATATTTTGTAACTAATGTGTTGATGTTAATACTATTAAGTTAAATATTTAGGATACACAGAAAAAATAACTAATTTTAACAAGAATATTTCCCCTCGTTTAATTCCAAACCAATGCAGGCGTAAGCAAAGAAATTGGTTGCAGTCTTTGCTGCGCCATACAACAATGTTTGCAATCTTTCATACAACAGGCTAGATTCAGGCGTTATCTGGCTTAAACTTACAGGAAATATCTCATTGTTTTCTTCCAAATCTAGCATTCCCTTTATGTGCATTAGATTACGCAGAAAATTCAATTTTTCTTTTTATCTGTGTAGCTAAAATAATTAAAAATTAAAAAAAAAAATCAATCCCTAAAACCAGTAAGGGATGTTGCTTACTTCGATATACAATATTACTTGTGAACACATACGCAGCAAAAAAAAATTGGTTGCGGACTTTTAAGTATTAATTTGCACTATAGATTTCTAAAAAGCTACAGTGATGGACATCAAAATATAACCCAAGCCCAGTTTTCATACAAAATAGTCATGTATTCCATTTTCCCGTGAACCAATTGTGGTGGAATTTCGGCTATAGTCTACAGGTAATCTAAATTTTCGTTTGTATTGAATCCATAATTTTTCACTTTGAAAGGTACAGACATCCAGACAAACCAATAAGACAATAAGACAATGATCTTTAATGCACGAGCCATTTGACCATCAGTATACTATACTGATAGAATGAAACATTCAATTTTCAGCGTTATATAATGCATATAAAGGGAATGCTAGATTTGGCAGAAAATAATGGGATATTTCATGTAAACTTAAACTTGATAACGCCTGTATTTAGCCTGTTGTATGAAAGATTGCAAACATGGTTTATTATCCACATCTTTTTTATTTGTCAATATAAAGATGTCACCAATACCGCTAACGCAATGTCATTAGGTGTGTGAACGTTTTGAAAAACGGTTTGCTGTCACAAAAGCATTGCATTGAAAATGGAATCGATAGAACAACATGTGCATGAAAAAAAAATTGCACAAAAGTGTGAAAAATCCGTCTATGTCGCTTCATGACATAGCTAAATTACTCGGAGTACCTCGTTGAACAGTAAGTAGCGTTTTGAAACGCTTTCGGAATCGGTTGACTCTCGATCGGAAACTAGGATCCAGCAAGTGGAACGACTACTTCAAATCCCAGCGGGATGCAGTGCTTATTAAGCAAACCCCGAACCTTTCCATCCGAGATGTTGCTAAAAAGGACAATACATCGTATTCTTTCATTCAAAACATTAATAAGCGGCAAGAAATAGATCGTTCAAGGTAATAAAACCCCCAGACAGGAACGAGAAGCTCGAAACCAGTTCAAAAACAGGAGCGCATGAGCTGTACGACAAAATGCCGACAAAATTTGATTGCTTGGTTCTGGATTATCAAACAAAATTCAAAGCAGACTTAAAGAAGCTTCCTGGTGTTGAGTTTAATATCACATTACAACGTGGCAAAGTTGAGGATCATTTCAAGGGCAAAACATTTTCAAAGTTCTCTAAAAACTACATCGTTTGGCAGGCTATTCGTAGGTGTGGCTTGAAGAGTGAAATCTTCATTACTACAGCTCCAATTAACCAACAAGTTTACGTTAACGGGGTTTGTAAAAATGGCTACTACCATTCATCCAACAGCACACGAGTTCTGTGTTGTTTTGGTCTGATCTGGCGTCTTGCCATTATGATAAAGCGGCTCAGGACTGGTATGCAGGAAACAACGTCAACATTCTACCAAAGGACTGTAATCCCCCGAACACCCAGAACGTCGTCCAATTGAAAAATATTGAGCCATTGTGAAGCGAAAGGACACTGTGCAGAACTTAATGGAAACTGATGTAGAAGGAGATGTTCGCTCATCACCATGCGGCACCAAGAGTGAACAACAATGTTTTTGGCTAGAATGAAAGATGTGAAGAGAAAGTGTTGAAAGGTCCGTCAGAGTGCGGCAGGTAGGAAAATTAACAGATGTTTTTGAAAATTGAGCGAAAGGGCATGTATCAATGGTACTCGAACCATGGACGTCAATCTTTGCCTAACATCCCACTGCGGGGTAGGTTGTAGCGACGGAACAAGTCCGCCACTTCAACAGGCAAAAATTGACGCATGGAAAGACGCTCATGTACCACTGTAGCTTGTATAGTTTATTCTTAGCGATCTATTGTGTGCACTCTGTTTACTGATGCGCACATGGGAAGGAACTCTCTCCTTTTTTGGGTTTGTTTTGATTCGCAACGACTGACGATCACTAATGTTGTCGTTGCGAATCAAACAAACAAAAAGAGGAGTTCCTCTCCCATGTGTAGCATCGGTAAACAGAGTGCCACAATAGATCGCTAAAATAAACTATACAGCGACAGTGGTACATGGAGCGTCTTTCCATGCGCCAATTTTGCCTGTTGAAGTGGCGGACTATTCCGTCGCTGCACCTACCTCGCAGTGGATGTTAGGCAAGATCGACGTCCATGGTTCAGTACCATGGATACTGCCCTTTCGCTCAATTTTCAAAACATCTGTTAATTTTCCTGCCTGCCGCACTCGACGGACCTTCAGCACTTTCTCTTCGCATCTTTCATTCTAGCCAAAGCATGTATTCGCTCTTTGGTACGCATGGTGATGAGCGAACATCTCCTTCTACATCATAATCGTTACTCCTCGCACGGAGAATACATAACATAACAATTAATGTAAATTAATGGAAACTATCAAACGTAAAGTTAGAGCATACGGATATAACAAGTCCGAAGAATAATATTTAAAATTTGTGATTATGCTACAACCAATGAATGTTCTGGATATCTCATGCGAAACTATTAATCACTAGGTATAGGGTGTTCCAGAATGTATAAGCACGACTTCTACACGAAACTGCATGAAATGGGATGACGCAAGACAGCTGATTTTCAGTGTGTGTTTTGGTTTACATTCTGAAAAATAAGTTTGTGTGTCGGAATTGGTTTTTCGAACGAAGATATTAAAATGCGGGGCATTGATCCGGAAAAGCGTAAACAGACTGCATGAATGGTGCTCTATTCCCAATATTTCACTAAATCAACTAGTGGAACTGGAAAGTGAGACGATAGCCCGAACCCATTGGAGTGGTTCGAAATACGATCCGGTAGTTTGATGAAGATTGTAGCTTTGTGGATAAACCGGAATGTGATCGAAAATCAGATCCAATAGACCAAAAGGTGGACCGGAAGATCATAGTTATTTTTTTCGAATAAAAAAAACCCGCATTAATCCACCCATGGTGAGACTGAACCCTTCTTACACTTCACCAGAATTAGAAACTCAAATGTGGGCAATATTGTACTGGATACATACATATTTTCATCAGAAATTCCAAGAAGATTCAGAAATATTCAATATGCCATACATTCAGTTTTTAAAATGAACTATTTGTCAATCCTCAACGTATTGTTCAGAAATGTGATTAAAACATTACGATAAATAGTCTTTAATGACATGTTTATGTAAGTTATAAAAATAGGGAAATTACATATATATTAGAAATTTCATATAATCAGTCCATAGAATGAATTATTAGACAATCCTAAGTGTCAATTTTGATTATCAACATGGATTCAATATGCTTAATAAGTACATGTTCGTTGAAAATTGGTTATAGTAAAGGGTGTCCACGATGAAATTGCCACACTATGAAATTGCTCTAACATTTTAACCGTTGGGTAGAATTTAATGAAAATTTGGGTGGATTTAGTTCATAGTGCATTATTTACATCCTGCAAGTTTTAAAGTCCTGTGATCAAAACTCGCGGAAATGGAGTCGAAAGAACAGCTCGTGCGTGATAAAATCTTGCGCATTGATCACGAGAACAAAGATCTCTCGCATCGTTCCATCGCTAAAACGTTGGGAATCGCGAATTCCACGGTGTCGCGAGTGATTAAGCGGTTCGAGGAACGGTTGACCACCGATCGGAAGCCCAGAAGTGAAGGAAAAAGTATTCCGTACAACACCAAAAATCACAACCGCGTAGTTGGGGCCTTCAACCGAAATCCGAACGCCTTCGTTCGGGATGTGGCTAAGAGGCTGCACCTATGCCGAAGTTTTGTCCAGAAGGCCAAAACTAAGGCTGGGCTTCGAACGTTCAAGGTACAAAAGGCCCCTAATCGCGACGAGAAGCAGAACAAGTCCGCCAAAACCCGTGCCAGGAAGTTGTACCTCAACATGCTGACGAAAGTTGAATGCTGCATCATGGACGACGAAACATATGTGAAGGCCGACTTCAAACAGATTCCCAGCAACCTGTTTTTCACGGCCAAGGATAAGTTCAGCGTTCCGAAGCATGTACGCACTCAGAAGATGTCCAAATTTGCGAAGAAATTCCTGGTTTGGCAAGCCATCTGCACGTGCGGGAAGCGGAGTGCACCTTTCGTGACCCAGGACACGATGAACGGACAGGTGTACATAAAAGAGTGCCTCCAGAAGCGGGTCCTACTTCCTCTCCTGAAGGCCCACAACGTTCCAACAATCTTCTGGCCGGATTTGGCCTCATGCCACTACTCCAAGGACGTGCTGAAGTGGTATGCGGACAATAAGGTCAATTTCGTGCCGAAAATGGTCAACCCTCCCAACACTCCGGAGCTCCGCCCCATCGAGAAGTACTGGGCGATTATGAAGCAGCACCTTCTTAAACGACCTAAGGTAGTGAAGACAGTCGAGGAACTGAAGAAAGTATGGGTTTACATGCAAAAAACGGTTGATTCACAGGTTGTGCAGAATCTTATGGCCGAGGTTAAGGCCAAGGTGCGGGCATTTGCGTATGGACTGTAAATAAAATACGAGTAAAATAGTAAAATGAAGTTTAATAGTTATTTCTCAATTCCTGAAAATTTGATGGCAATCGGGTGAAAACTCGAATTTTGCGAATCAATTTTGTGTGTGGCAATTTCATCGTGGACACCCTTTATATCTTTCAACAAATAATAATTACTGGTAGGAGAAAGCAAATGAAAAACGGGGAAATTAAGTTGAATTTAACTCATCAATTTTCCAAAAATATGTTTAAAAATGAATGTGAAAATTTCAGCTAAAGAAAGGCATAGAATTTTAAAGTTTAGGTGCCTGAGAGAGACGCTTTGTAAAGAAGAAGAAGAAGAAGTTTTTATCATTGAAATATAATAATTAAATTTTCGGTTTACTTCACGATCAAATAGATAAACAAGTATAGAAAACCAGTATCGGAACCACAAGTAAAGCTAGTTAAACTTATGAATCTTTTATCTGACACAACCAAGTGTCTTGAAACCTTCTAGTGTCTTATTTGTCTTAGAACCTTGTAGAACGTAACATTTTTGTAAGCCTAAATATACAAAAAAAAAGTAAGCGGGAATCTTTTTGCACTTTAAAACCGATTCACCCCTCAAGCAAGAAGCCAAAAACATCAAAATCATTCCCAGTTCACAGCTGGCAGACGATGATGAGGTGCAAAAACGAGCCCCTGGCAGGTGGGTTGCCTCTTTCGCTTTCGCTTCTCATCACACGAAACTGTCTCACCGTCAGTCATACAGTCAGGCAGAAGATTTTGCGGGATGACTCACCTGCTGTCGGCGATGCACTTCCCGAAAATTGAATCATCATTTCGAGCTGACTGGCCCTTCCACGACGTTCGAAAACCCACCTGTTTCAGCAAATGTGGGGTTTAATTAATTTCAAGCTGCTCTTGTTTCGCTCCAAAATCACAACCCCTGGCTTCCCACTCCCGCGCCACAGAAAAACAGACGGCATTGAAGATACTGCGCGGAAATTGTGCTAGTTTTTCCAACTAATGCGATCATCTTTGTTTTGTGTGGCCATCCGACGGCGGTGGTTTGTTTTCGGAACTGGCACGCGAGAATTTTTCGCGCCAATTGTTTTCCAAAGCCGAGTCGAGAGGCAACGCGGGAGGCAGACATGCGTGAAGCACCGATTGTTTATGCAAATTTTCAACTCTTCGCTACACCTACCCATGGACCATTCATCCATCCATCCGTCCATGCGGCCGTCCGTCTATTCATCCATCGAGTTGGGAGTCGACGGCACTCGAGGAGAAGATTATACGGCTTTTTCTTTCAGAAGAAAAGGAAAACAGTCGGTTGTTTTCGGTGGAGGCGAAAGCATGTGTGGAGGAATGTAAGAGTAACATGGGTAGGCGGAAGGGCAAAAACTCTAGAAACTGTTATTTTACGCACGTTGTACGGCGCGAATGCTTTCCGGAGAAGCTAAAACTATATTGATGGATCGAAGTTTCACTTTTTGATAAGAGTAATCAATTAGTAATCAACATCTATCATCCATGCCTGGTTTCGGCTGAAAATATTCTAACTTCCTTGGCTAAAGTGTATGATTGAACTTTCCACACTATTAACTAACTCAACACTGGTAATGGATCAGAACAACTGTTCGAATATAAGCTGAAATAAAAAAATACAACTAAACCCAAACTACTCATTTTCAATTAGCGATACAATTACATTCCCCGTGCCTTTTTATCGCTCATTTAATGTAGCATTACACGAAATCTGCTACCTATCGTGCCGCCAGGTGCTGTATTGAATTGGCTCAACGAATTAATCACGAATGTGCGGTTAATTTCGACCCATTTTCACATGACATAGAAAAAAAAACTACACGAACAAACCCACAGCAGAGTCAGAGGGCGAGTATGTTCATGCGAAACGCCATCATTTTGGGTTGTATGAGGAAAGTTATCTCAAAATAAGCACCTTGATGAAGATTTTTCTTACGGATTGCGCATTTATGTGGGAAAAATCAAATGTTGATGTCACACGCAGAAGAGCAGCGGTAGATGGTGGAGATTTGCTGAAAAGTCTCAGAGTGTGTGTTCCCCGCTCCATTTGGGATGGTTGATGTGATGAAAATTGAGAAATTAACGTTCAACTCCAGTTGGGGTTTGAGCATGTCCGAAAGTTCACATAGTGGTTGCTGGTAGGGGCATCTTGTTCATCGGAGAAGTTCCAGCGATAATCGCAGTTAAATTGCAGTTCGTTTACAAATGTATTACACACATGTTGAAATTCGCTACGGTGGGCCATCGTTTCTTGCCGGGCGAAATGTCATGTTGGGGTGCTGCTTATTTGACGTGGTGGTTTGCGTAAGGGCACAGGGTTATTGTTGTTTGGTGATTAGCACCAAAGGTGATTCAATCTGACTTGTTATAGAATTACACAATGCTTTCTATAAGGCTTCAAGTGTTTCAACATTCACTGAATGTTGCAGCAAAAAATCTAATAATTTTGAAGCATAACACGATAATATAAATTAGCTATCTTAACGAGGACCGTTTTATTCGGATCCAAATCATGTTATCTAACGGGTGTTCCGATCAAAATTTGATTAAACAGTAATGTGTGTGAGTCGATCAAAGTTTTTATTAATAAGTCAAATTCTTTTTCTTTTTCAAGTTCAGCTAATACCGAATACAGGAGAAATATTCAACTAAGCTTTCTTTTTTCAAATGTGAATTGCCGGGTCTTTCATTTCAACGCTAGTATGCCTTAAACTGTTTCTCGCTCACAACAGCTTTTTGAGTCTTCTTAAGGTTCCGCTTGACGATGGCCCAATATTGTTCGATTGGGCGGAGCTCTAGCGTGTTGGGAGGGTTCTTATCCTTGGGCACCACTTGAACTTTCTTGGCAGCATACCACTCCATGGCCTTTTTTCCGTAATGGCAAGATGCCAAATCCGACCAAAATAGAACGGAACAATTGTGTCGCTTCAGGAGAGACAGTAGACGTTTTTGTAGGCACTCGCTCTGATAAATTTCCTAGTAGACGGCTCCGGTCACAATGTAAACGTTACTTTCTAAGACACATACAGATGGCCTGCCACATCAGATATTTCTTTGCGAACTTTGACAGTATAGTGTGCTTGAAAATATCTGCAATCTTTCTCCGTCCGGTTGCCGTATAAAATTCCTGTCCAGGAAGCTGTTTAGTCTGCCTTTACGTAAGTTTCATCGTCCTGTACCATGCAATCAAACTTCGTCAGCATTGTCGTGTACAAGTTTCGCGATCGTGCTTTGTCCGACGTGTTTTGTCTATCGTCGTGATTTTGAGTCACCACTTTCTTGTAAGTCGACAGTCCAGCTCGTTTTTTATCTCTATCCACGGTTGAAGGCGCCACTCCCAGCTTCTTTGCGACATCTCGGACGGAGAGGTTGAGATTCCTCCGGCTTTGGATTTCCCTCAGATTCAGCTTTCCTGGCTGTCGACAAACGTTTACCGAATACTTGTAATACGTTGGAACAGTTGATTTAGCCATTTTCAACAATTTCGCCAACTTGACGTTAGAGATTTGGATTTTCGCCATGCACGTGCAATTTTTTGATGCGTTGCTTCTCTTCCTTCGACGACATTTTGATAACTGAAGTGCCAATCTTAAAATCAAAAATGAGGCATGATGCTACACGCACACACTTCAAAACCAGGGGTGTGTAAAATTTTGTAATGCACGATGCATGGAAATTCGTCAAGTTTAAGTCGACCAAATTTTGATCGAATTTCTATCTGTCTGTCTGACTCTTATAGGCTCGGAAACTACTGAACCGATCGGCGAGAAATTTTTTATTCAAGCGTTTTTAAGGTTGAGGAAGGTTCTAATGATGGTTTGGCACCCCTCTCCTGTTTGAGGGGGGGGGGGGGGGGCGTCTTCCATACAAATGAAACAGGTTAGGTGGTTACCATACAACGAAACACAATTTTTTGCATAGCTCGAGAAGAAATCGAGCAAATTGAACCAGATTTTGCATGTGAAGGTTTTTGGAGGCAAAACATGTTTCTGTGGTGGTTCAAGACCCCCCTCCTCTTTAAGGGGGAAGAGGGCTCGAATAAAAATGAAACAAAAATCTCTGCATAACTCGAGAACTATTCAATCAAGTGAAACCACATTTGGCATGTGGAGGATTTTGAGGCAGCATTTATATAAACAGTGTGTCTCACAATAGGTGTCACCTTATATCAGTCTTGGTTTATTTCAGCTGGGTAATTTTAACAGCGGAATTACTTATACCCGTTTCGAGTGTAATCTTTTGACAGCTTATCGCTGAAGATAAATAAACGATTCCGTTTGTTTATGTTCATCAGCTACCATGAACGTTACTCACCTGCTGCTCGTCTTTGTGCTACCGACAAAGTGGTCCTTCGAACCGGATACCGTCGAACTCCGATCATCCGACTTCCCTACGGAATCTACACGTGTCCAGTCAGGTTGAGGTTACCTGCTCCACGTTAATTAAAATTATACAAGGCATTTCATTGCCTATAACCAGCTCAACCCTTCAACACCATTCCCGTCACGATGTCCAACGATCGGCGAATCAAATCGCTGAAAAACCGGCAGAAAAGCCTGCTAACCTCGTTTGGACTGATCAGGGCGTTCATCGAACGGTAAACTGGGACATCCAACTGATTCGCATGCTGAGCATCCGTCTAGACCCCACTACCTGGCGAGATTGGGAAGAACACGCTTGAACACTCAACGCCGTATCGTTCCAGAATCTCACAACCTTCATCCAATGTCGAGTTTCAGTCCTTCAAACCATCGGAAAATCCATCGAGACTCCACCGCCGATCAACGTCAACAAGAAACCGGCTCCGCGAGTGGTTGCCAGCTACGAAGCAAGTCCAACCAACCATCGTAAATATATTGCTTGCTCGGATCATCATCCTCTGTACCAATGCGTCGTGTTTTCAAAACTGAGCGTTGCTGATAAGGAGAGAGAAGTTCGTCGACATCAGTTGTGCCGCAACTGTCTGCAAAAGGGGCATATGGCCAAAGAATGTCCGTCGTGAAGCATACCCACACTCAGCTTTGCCAAGGTTCCGCTGCACCTAGTGTGAAAATCCCCGACTCACCTCAATCGAAGGACAATTCGAGCCAACAATCTACCGATCAATCATCAGCTTCTGTGTCAGCAACCGTCGATGAGCATGCCAGCTGCGCCTCCGCTGGACGCGGACGGAAAAGTGTACTCCTTGCCACCGCGGTAGTCATCGTAGTCGATGACAACGGGAAGGAACATGCTGCTAGAGCATTGCTAGACTCCGGTAGCGAGTGTTGTTTCGCTACAAAATCGTTTTCGCAACTCGTCAAGGCCCACCGTAGACGAATCCACCTTCCTATTGCCGGAATAGGACAATCCTCCACGGAATCTCGCTTCAAATTCCGCTCTCGTATCTGTGAATACTCTACTACCGTCGAACTACTTGTTCTTCCAAAGGTCACCAACGATTTGCCCTCAGCTTCCGTCGACACATCGTCATGGGATATTCCACCTGGAATTCAACTAGCAGATCCTGCATTTTGCGGAAGAAGCCCAAACGATCTCATCTTGGTCTCGGGTAGAATTCAACTCGGTCCTGGTCTGCCAACGCTCATCAATTCCGTCTTTGGTTGGGTCGTCTCTGGGAAAAGCAACCAGTGTCCCTCAACTACTCCGATTGTTGCCAACGTCGCCACTCTTACCGATTTGAACGCGCTCAAGGAGAAATGTTGGTCAATATAAGAAGACAGCACCGGCACTTGTTACCCGATGGAGGAAACTGCATCTGAAGAGTACTTTCGTCGAACGGTATCTTGTACTCCCGAAGGCCGCTACATCGTTTCTCTACCTGTGAAGGAACACGTTCTCGCTAACCTCGGCGACAACCGTCGCACTGCTATTCGCCGCTTTCGTCTCCTCCAAGGTCAGCTCGCCCGAAACGATGAACTCTGCAAACAGTACCGAGACTTCATGGACGAATACCTTCAGCTTGGTCACTTGGAACTCGTAAAAGACAACCAGCAATCGCAACATCCTTGGTGATCTTCCCCATCATGCCGTAATACGAGAGGATAGCACCACTACGAAAGTACGCGTGGTTTTTGACGCGTCTTGTCGTACAGCGAATGGGCCATCCTTGAACGACGCACTCATGGTCGGACCCATAGAGCAGGAAGATCTCCGATCGATCACCATTCGATCCAGAATTCGACCGATTCTACTTAACGCTGATGTCAAGCAGATGTATCGGCAAATACTTACAGTTGACTGTAGCAACAAACTGCAACACATCGTGTGAAGTCCATCACCAGAAGACAGCCTGCAAACCTACGAGCTCAAAACCGTCACTTACTGCCAGCGCTCCTTTTATTGCCACTCGAGATTTGCAGCAACTGGCTGGCGACGAGCAACACGAATTTCCCGAAGCTGACAGCGTTCTTCGGAAGGATTTCTACGTAAACGACTTGTTTTTCGGAGCAATCACAGTAGAAGAAGCAATCAGTCTCCGAAGGCAGCTGGAATTTCTACTCAAGAAAGGAGGTTTTGAACTTAGGAAATGGGCATCAAACGAACTGGCAGTAGTAGAAGACAAACCGACCGAGAACAGGGATCTCAAGTCATCGGTCGACCTCGACAAGGAACAATGCATCAAAACTCTAGGATTTTACTTACCCATCCACAGACGTTCTTCGCTACAAGACTCAACTTTCTCCAACATCGACTGATGAAGTTCTGACGAAACGTATCGTACTCTCCAAGATAGCACGCTTATTCGACCCTCTAGGACTGGTAGGCCCGATTGTTACAACAGCGAAAATTTTCATGCAAGCGATTTGGGCACTGGTAGACGACAACGGTAAACCATGGACCTGGGATAGACAACTTCCACTAGCATTCAAGACTCGTTGGGAATCGTACCAGTCACATTTGCCTTCCCTCAACGAGCTTCGGGTGCAGCGTTGTGTAATTTATCCGTCAACAACATCACTGCAAATTCACATCTTTACCGACGCCTCCGAGCACGCATATGGTGCGTGTGTCTACCTTCGATCAACGAACATCTCCGGCTGCATCAAGGTAGCACTCCTGACATCGAAATCGAAAATCGCTCCACTCAAGAAGCAAAGCATTCCACGGCTTGAACTTTGAGGTGCACTCATCGGTGCACAACTCTACGAAAAGGTTATGGCATCACTCCAGCTGACAGCAGATACGTTTTCTGGGTTGATTCTACCGTCGTTCTTTGCTGGCTCAAGTCTCCTCCTACTACATGGACAAAATTTGTAGCGAACCGATTCTCCAAGGTACAGCTTGGAACCGAAAACTGTTCATGGAATCACGTCGCCGGAATACAAAACCCAGCGGATCTCATCTCTAGAGGAACGACAGCGGACAAACTCATCCAAAACGAGCTCTGGTGGAACGGTCCAAACTGGCTACAACGTGAACCTACCGAATGGCCAATAGCTCAATCCAATCCTGCCAACCCCGAAGAAGCTTTACGAGAAACCAAAAGGTCACTCGTCACAGCTGCTCTATCCGCAGAAGAACCATCATTCATCGATGAACACGTCGGGAAGTTCTCCAACTATGCACGCATGCTACGGATTACTGCATACTGTCTTCGGTTTCTGCAAAACTGTCGGCTTAAAACTACTCACCGTCAAGCAACTACCTTTTTCACCACGGAGGAAATCATCAAAGCGGAATCCACTCTAATCAAGCTAGTTCAGCAACAATGTTTCGGTAGCGAATGTAAACAACTTCTACAGCAACATACTGTGCCAGTAAAATCTCGTCTTCGGTGGTTCCATCCCTTTCTCGACGACAATCAACTTCTTCGTATCGGCGGACGCAACTCGCAACTCTCGTTCGACAACAAGCATCCCTTTATCCTACCATCATCACATGATTTCTCATCGCTATTGGTCAGATCCTTTCATCTTCGACATCTTCACGCAGAGCGTTTTATGAAATAAGGACCATACCATACTGCAGTATTCCAGAATATCACCATATGACATCGTGCATAGGCCATAGACCAGTATAGGTTTTTGCCTAAAGTGAGCTCTCCGAAAGCATAAACACCGAGACGACACAGAGCAATAAGTATAGAATGGTAACCCTAACCAATTTTACTTTTAGCCAAATTTTCTAACACCAGGTAAGTAATCATATGACCACTACAAAATATACTAAATATACATGAAATAATATATAACGGGGAAAGGGAGGGACCACCAAGGCTCCCAAGTGAAACGATTTGGATAGGTAGCATGGGACTGCCTCCTCCCTATTGATATCATTTTGCCGAATGAAGGCGGGCTCTTTGACCCCATTTATTGTTTATTCTGTCAATGGAGGGCTCGATTCTAGTGCTGTGGGTGTGAACTTGCTTTTGGAAGGAGATTCCCTATATTCGCGGGTTTCGCGCAAGTGTCTCTGTTCACGGGTCCGTCCAAACGTTTTTGGCCCTTCATACAGGAGCATGATGATCACCAACAACAATAGAATCCTGATCAAATCGTTTTTCAGATTATTTCACTGCTATGGAAAGTTTCCTTGCTACAATAGATGGTAGTATTTCATCATCATCATCATTAAATGATACGTTAAACTCATTATTTTTAAGAGTACATTAACTCAATACCAAAAAATGCAAAAGCCAAAAAATCAGGAAGTGTCGACCTGCATGACCCACCATACTAACGGATATCCGACTGTACGTGCCACTTGTTCAATACAATTACTAATCCTCTTTGCTAAATTAAAAAAAAATCATTCTTCTTTGAGTATGTCTCTGCTTCTAAACCATGGCGTGAGCGCTTTACTATCGCAAAAACATAAATTATTATCATCCATTCGACAAAATCATTTAAAAAGCATCACAATAACGATGCTGAGCAGTCATATTACTACTCGTTTCGAGTTGAAAACGGCCAATGCACAAGGAAATATGATAAACGATAATGATGCGAAAATCTCATCTTCAGAGCACTTAACCTCCCGCCGTGCTCAATAATCTCCTGGGGAGTCCAATTAAAACTAGAACACCACCCCCATGGTATAATTTATGACCCGTGAAACCACACGAACCACAAGCTAGTCATATGAAACCAGGATTCAGGTCTAATAGAAGAAGCAAATACACCGATGAGGCATAGTGAGATGGCGATGAGTATCAACTTTCACACTTTACCATATAGTGTGTAGGAACAAATCGCATCCCCCCATGCCATTGTACACATTTTAACTTGCTCTGTAGCAACATATATTTCAATTCTACCCCTCTTACCCCACACCCAGCCGAAAACACCAAAAGCCGGCATAAATTTATACGCTATCATTTGTTTTCATTGCACGTTTCAATGTGTCTTGTTCGTGTGCGGCTGTTTTCATCCATTGAAAGAAACTTGGATCCTAGAAAAAAAATTTCCAAACTTGATGGCACCCGGAATCGATTCTCTACACTTCTCACAAAAGACATCAATGGGCGCGAGCAACGAACCTTCCTCCGAAATTAATTTATTGAAAACGTTCATTCGCCTGACCAGAAAGTCAAGCCCGTCAACAAGTAGGAAAAAGGAATCCACGAAGCATACGCACGTGAAAATATTTACTACGGAATGTTAATTTCTTTTTTTTTGCATTGGAACCGACTTTCACGACAATGCCAGCGGGCAGTTTCGGAGATTGCGTGTATCTCTGCTTCCATCTGTTCGCAGCCGATGGTGCGGGCGATTTCGGCAGATGACAACCAAGTTGACCACAGACGCAATATTTATTGATGTTCATCGAGAGAGCCCGAAAAATGGCCACTCGTAAAAAGTTATTTCGGCATAAATTAAACATTTATGCTAATGAGATAAGAGCTGGCCCGGTGCCGAATCGGTCTGGAGCGATGAGTTTGCCTATTAAGACAAAGCAAACCTCAGATAAGGAAAAATTATTAAATTTTCATACGGTTACCTTCATTAACCGTCATTTAAACTTATTTCTGAACAATTGATATCGAAACACAGGATTGATGCTTTTCTAAATCTTCCTGTGAGTTTATGGCATCGCTATATTTTAAGGGATTATAAATCATCACGCAACGCTGAAGCTGTCTGCCTCCCGAAACCCATTTGTTTGCCTTTTAAGATGATTAAAATCGCACCAAGGCGTTCCGGGGCTTTCTGAGACTAGCCGATTTTTTTTGTTTTAGCTCGTTCAGACTCCTAAGTAGTGTCCATTAGTCACGGCGTGTCCCCTCATCGGATTGAAGATCGTTCGATCATCAACGACGACGACGACGAAGACGCCGTGCAAATTCCCCACTAATGGCTTGTTCACGGTGTCATAAAACTAAACAGTGTCGTCCGAAGACGCCCGAAATCAGCAGCCGCATCGAATCGATGGCAAGTGGCCATAAATTTGGGGATCCTTTCGAGGGTCTCTCGCCTGTGGGGTTGAATACGGTTTTGGAGTTTGTGAGGTGAATTAAGAGGTTTAAAATAATAGCACCCGAGTACCCGGTTTTGGAAAAGATGGATAAGCGGATTATGGTTGTAAAATTTATGTTGTGTTAATTCACCGATTTGATGCCAAGAACGCAATTCAGTGTTTGGTGATTTCTTGTTGATATTTATTAGTGCATTTCGGTCCTTTCGCATAGAATTGTAACTGCGCAGTTCGGTTTTGAGGTACGGGAAATGTCGATTCTTCTTTGTCAATAGTTTCTAGGATATTTGCAAACAAAACACTGCCTTTGTGCGAAGCCAAACATCGTTGGCAACACACACAATAGTCATCACTCATCAAAATATGTAGTTTCTGAAAAAAAAAAAAAGTCTCAGACCTGAATCAACTCATCCACAATAAAATGGTATATTCTGTGATGGCTAGAAAAATTCCACCGTCACTTCGATTCAATAAATTACAGAGGAATCTTCATTTTCAAGATTCGGTGTCCACGAATAAATGTTTTGCATGCGGCCAATTCTACCGGGTTACAAAACAAGGTTTTGTCACAAATTTCTTGACTCACTGATCACGTGTCTTGAGAAGCAGCAATAAATTATGACAGTATATTATACAAAACCTTTTCGAAATTACAGAAGTAGGCTACGTTTTGAAGTGGAAGTGTTCTGTTTTTCTTCCGTTTCTCGACATTTTATGCAAAACAGCGTACTTGATTTTGTGGATAACCTGAAATCGTAAGTACCTGACACTGAAGAAGTCTGCACATTGTAGACGAAATAAGCGTATCTGTCAAGATAAGTAAAGTTAGTTGGAATTAAATGGAAAATACTAATTTTTCTTCTCATTTCTAATTACAGGTATTCCACAGCTCAAACCCTCTAGGATTTTGAAATCGTAATTTTACTTTCAGCCGACTTTTCTAACACAAGGTAATAATCATATGACCACTAAAAAATATACTAAACATCCATGACATATAACGAGGAAAGGGAGGGACCATCAGGGCACCCAAGTGGAACAATTTGGATAGGGAGCATGGGACTGTCTCCTCCCTATTGTTAAAATTTCGCGAAACGAGTGCGGGCTCTTCGACCCCATCTATTGGGTTTATCTGTCAATCGAGGGCTCAATTCTAATGCTGTGAGCGTGAACTTGCTTTTGGAAGGAGATTCTCTTCCCTATATTGGCGGGTTTCACGTAAGTGTCTCTGCGTACAGGCCCGCCCAAACGTTTTTGGCCCTTCATGCAGGAGCTGCTGTTTTTCACATTATTCCAATGCTATGGAAAGTTACGTTGCTACAATAGATGGTATTATTACATCACCACATCATCATAGACCTGGGGTTGAGTCCACGGACTATACACTGAACAATTACAAACAATTACAATTATAAATATTATTAGAATACTACCTCTGTTGACCTTTGTTTGATTATGCAATTTTCTCCACAGTGAGTGAATCTTCGTCGATTTAAGAATTTTGTTATTTTTACCTATAAGAAGAAGAGAGAAAATAAATGGATTAGTTATCTAGGATTAAGAATTATTAAGAATTATTAATATTATTTTTTTATTTTAATTTCATATATTATGAAAAATATGTTTGAATATTTTTTTTAATATAAAGATTTTTTCAGATTTGTATCCCATTCAGACTATAGTGTTTTAGTTGAGCGAAAGCAGCCATGTCTGGTACATCGAGAAAAAACAATAAAAATAAAAGATTTTGATACGAAATACCAAATTATATATTTGGCACGCTAGACCAATTCAGTAGATATTTGATAATTGGGTCTATTCTCCGAGTCGAATGACTTGAAACAAGTGCTCTCTCTTGACGAGGCGACAGTTGTCGAATCAAGTGAATCAACTTTCCACTTGATTTGCAGTTGAGTCGACTCACAATAGTCGACTCACAATAGTCGACTCGTCCAGTGAGAGCGACTCGTTTCAACTTTAGCGACTCGCACAATAGGCCTTAATATCTATGTGATCGCAAATTTGAAATATTTTAAATACTTTAATAATTTTGTAAGCTGTGTGTGTGTGTTTTTTTTTTCAAGGTTTGGGAAATCTTTATGGATTTACCTGACACAGAGGCCTGCACGTGGTGATCCTGCACTGTGTCAAAATGTGGCCAGAGTCGACCTTTCAGAAAAGGCCGACTTATGATCCCACTCAAACCCGGCTCCTTGTTGCACATTCGAAACATACCCGCCCCCCTTCCAACCTTCCACTTCCACTACACTGCCCAAAGGTATTACTTCGTGGAGGTTGTTGGCCATTTGGCTACAATACAGCCATTTCGCTTCAACTCCTTGCCACTACCATTTGCTCTCACCTTACTTGGTTCGAGATCTGAGTTAACGTTATCGTTATCGAGAAGAATAGTCGCTGATGGTAGGTCAACCCTACTCCGACCCGCATGTGTATCCCAAAAGCGAACAGCGGTGGAATATCACCGGAGAACGACAACCCGCTACTACGCTCAACCACTCGCTTCTTGATTCTCCGCCATTTTCACTGTAGAACCAATATGATTTGCGTTATGGATTTGATGATCGTATTCTAAGCACTTTCGTAACAACACATTCTACAGATGACGTTAACTGGAGTGGTATCTGCCCCACTGATTGCAAGCATCTCACTTCGTCCGTATCGTGGGCAGTCAAAGACCACGTGCTCTGGTGTCTCTTGGACGTCTGCGCACTCCGGACAGAAAGGTGACGCTACGTGTCCGAATCGATGCAAATATTGCCTGAAGCAACCATGGTCAGACAGAAACTGCGTTAGGTAGAAGTTTACCTCTCCGTGCTTCCTCTTCATCCAGATCGACCAATCAGGTATGACCAGGTGCGTCTATCGACCGTTCTCCCCCGTGTCCTAATCGCGTTGTCATTTCGCCATCGACTCCGTTCTCACCAACTTCCGAACTCCTCCGCTGATAACATTCATTGTCCTCCGCGAGAATGATCCGTTGAAATAGTTCGATACGTACTCACGACTCGCATGGCCATGAGCCTGAAAGTACTGCTCAACTTTGCCCGGTTTCACTTGGTTTCAAGCGCAGCGACCCAGGTTGGACATCCTTATCTCTGTATCGATGATGATATACTAGCCAGTAGACGCCGTTTACTACTGCTAGGTCCGTAGCTATTCGGCATGATTCTGGCTACTGCAATGATAACTTTCGCTGCCTTTCCACAGTCATAAAATACGTGGCTGTTGAAATTAAGCCAGATACTTCAGCACGCGCTTCGAGGCTATGGTAAGCCCTCCGATGCCGGTTTCTGCTCGCTGTACCGCTTTGCAGTTGCTGACCGTCATTCAGCACCTCCGTTTTGTGGTGGGCTACCTGGAGCTTCGACTCCTGCATTCAGTGTGTATGTTCGTGTGAAAAAACCCTAGAATTTATCATATGTAGCACTTCAATTGGCAGACCGTCGCAGCAAGCCGTGCCTTGATACTGAAATTACAAAACATTGCGATTTCGAAGCGGCGGGGGCAACAAATCGTTGCAGTTTGGTGGAGCCTTTATGCCTTTAATTTTCATGCGGGGCCTATTGTATATGAAAATGACCTCAGAATGTACGTGCATGAACAGGCATTCTTGAAATGGATCGTTTTTTGAAAACATATGAAACAATATTATTGCTTGTCAGCTGGTGCAATGCTATTATTACACCTTTTAGTACAATGTACGAAATGAGTTTTGTGAAGACCAGCCAATTCTGAACCAAATCGTCAAAAGGTCGAAAGTAACAATTTTAAACAATGACCTAAAACGGAAATTTCCTGGAAATTTCAGGTTACTAACACCTATATCCACTACCGACGGTTCGGTAATAACTCCCTGTATCTGTTTTTGGTGCTATTTTGTTTGTGAGAGCAAGCAAATCTCAGAAAATTACGCTAGAAGTTATTGTTCACAAATGTTGCTTTCGACCTTTTGACTATTTTGTCTAAAATTGTTGCTCCTCTTCAATCGTACTCATACATGCTGGTATTCATGCTGGGGTGGGCGGGAACCATTGGTTTATCCCAAAATGCAAATAGGGAACGTCCATTTATTACGACACGCAAAAAATGACTCTTTTTAATCCCCCCCCCCCTTGTCACGTTTTTTGTATGGACCTTCAAATTTTTTTGTATGGATCGTCACGTTTTCCCAAACCCCCCTGCCCCCCTATCAAGTGACATAATTAATGGACCTTCCCTAAAAGCGTTGACGACATATATACCTTTATACTCATTTATGAAGTAATTTTTCAACGAGATCAACCACGGATTCAATAATGGCTCAAACAATATGATAACGGAAGCAGAACGGCAAAGAAAACAGGCTGGATCCAAGCTGATTTAAATTGTTGATATCGGAGGTATTTGCAACAACTGCCAAACTTGCCGTTGCCTATCGTTTTTTTTCTCATTGTGATTGAGCTATAACAGCACTTCCCAGAAATACAGGATCGACCGAGTTAGAAACATTAAAACACGTTGGACAACTCCTCGTTGTCACGGTTTTTTTTTTCAATAGCCTTTCGAGTCGATATAGTAGATCTGTCTGTCATCCAGGCAATTGCCACAGAGGCGTTTCATTTTTATTTGTGACATCATGTTCGAAGCTCTTTGTTTTGATTTCGTCCAATCCATGAATGTGCTTTCTATGTCAACAATGCTTCGTATTATTAACAGTTGCGCGTGCGGCATTGAATACGAAAGTAGCTTCATAATAAATACAAAGCAGTTTCATTGCAGAAAACAACAAATTAATTCGTTTTAAAGCTATGCTCATTCAGAATCCGGAATAATAAAATCATCTGTATCTCGGTAACGGATTGACGTACAAATCAGTTCAATACATCAAAACATATATAATTTACTTTAAGGAAAAAATATCAAGACAAATCATTCCCTTCGTTTCTAATAATAATTTGCACTTTCTTTTTTATTCCTCCCATCAAACGCTGCACACCTCCGGAGTCAACTTCCTTGGCACATTTGTTCCACATTTTCGTCATCTGAGCCACTTCCACTGTCCTGAGCCATTTATCCGCTTTTCTTAAGCTTCCGCTTCATTACTGCCCAAAATCTCTCGATGGGCCGGAACTGCGGGCAGTTGGGTGAATTTATGTTTTTATCGATGAAATCTACATTATTGTTGCGGTACCACGCGGTATGCGTTTTTGATGCATTATTCCTTGTACAGCTTCGAGTCCATCGTCTTATTCGTCATGAACACTTTGGTCTTTGCTCTGCAGCTGCATATCCCTTGCTAAATCATCAGTTTTTTTGTAAATTTGTCCATAAAAGCAACCTTAACTTCGCAGGAACATCTCTTCGTGCCTTCGCCATGTAGAATTTTTGGCCCAGAAGCTGTCCGAAATCCATTTTGACGTAGATTTCATCGTCGATGAGCAGGCGTCCTTGGTACTTCGTCAAAACCTGCTGGTACGATTTCCGAGCTCAAGTTTTGGTGACGAAACTTTGCTTCAACGTTCTGTTTGGTTGCTTGCTGGCTCGATAAGAACGATATACTGCTCGTATTTTTGTGCGATTTCATTATCTGATAGTCTGGGGTTCGCTCTGACGGTTCTCAACACCATCTGGTTCAGTTTACGGTCACATGTTCCACTACGACGCTAACCTTGAGGCACTCGATCCACGCTCTTTTATTCCCTGAAACGTTTGAGCACATCATACACGGTTGATTTGGCCATTTTCAACGTTTTTGCGATTTTTATTGCGGACCACGCGGCTTTTTTTGCACCGATATTTCAGCAAGGTCAATATCGGGTGAAAAAGGGAAATACTCATGTTGGTGCGTCATCTTTGACACCAGCTGTAGTCCAAACAACTTGATGGAAACAGTTCAAATATTGTCCACATTATTTTCGGTAAAGCTATGGAGAAACTTTCAATATACTACCTAAATTTTTCACAGAAATACGGATTTTTTAAACTGCTACGTCATGTTATGGTAACTTAACGTTCATAAAATTCATCAACATGAAATTTTAGTCACATTTGGTCTGTACATTGTTTATAGTGCTGTATAGTTTAGCTTAGTTTGACTGATTGCACGTATCGATGGTTGCTACTCCGTGATTGATCAGAATCAGTGAAATTGCACAATGAATCTACTGAATGGGGCTGGGAGTATCCGACTTCTCACTGTACACGTTTCAGTGACTCAATTTCATTAATAATCAATAACGGCGCCGGCCACGTCCTTGCAATCAGTTGGGAATAGGGAAGGAAAGTTAGTGTGACCTTTGCTGATTAGGGACCGTGTTTACCTCTGCATCCCCACAAAGGTCACAGGAAGGAGGTTTTTCTATGTTAGTAGGGTAGGGCTCGATGGATCAGGATTCACCTTGATAAGTGATGTGATCATATATATATATTATGCATTATAAAATTAAATCAACATTCACACATACATACACATGTATACTATAGTCACTAGATTCATAGTCTGGCGGATACAACGACGGGAGCCAATTTGAACTGTCAGTTGGCGGAGCCAATCGAGCATATCTCGAGTAAATCATGTTAAGAGCCTAAAAGCCATTTGTAAACAATGACTTTAAATATCAATTTCTCCTGAATCTTAAATTACTCTCGTGAAATGAAAGCAGCATTTGGTATAAGAATTTTAGTTCTACCATATGGAGTAGCAGAATATAGTGGGATTCTTGTAATTTGTGAGAAATCAACGTTGTTTACAAATGGCTTTTAGGCGCTTAACATGAATTACTCGAGATATGCTCGATTGGCTCCGAAAACTGACAGTTCAAATTGGCTCCCGTTGTTGTATCCGCCAGACTATGAATCTAGTGACTATAATGTATACATACACAAACATACACATACATACACATACATATACATACATATCGAAACCATGGCCAACTCACCTTGCTATTCCCACACCTACTATTACGACCGCCGGTCTCACATCGCATCACCATGACCCGGGAATAATGACACCTAGCCATCTCCAAGTTCCGGTCAAGCCACACTTCATGTACACTCCCTTCCTGGTCTCTACACCACCGTACATCCGTACACCGTACAACACTCTGAAACATGCGATCTTCCATGCCTTCCTACTATGAGTCACATCTTACTAACACCCCTCTACATCTCTCTGCAATTCTATTTCACGCCACAATGGGTCAACAAAACAAAAGATAGCGTGACATGCCCGTTGCAGTCTACTACAAAACACCGTACCCGGACTCGCGCCACCGATCAACAAAAAACTGTATCCATTGTGCAAACACTGCACCAAAAAGATATATGTAAAAAAGCAACTGACATTCACTAGACTGCTACTGAAAACAAAAAACAAAAAAGTGCGTTCAAATATCCTAAAGGTCCTGGAAAAGCTGAAAAACGGAGTTGATCATTACAACAATCATACACCTGTAATAAAGGAATAATGAAGTCCCTCTGAAAAGCAACACATTTTTCTAGAAGACATCCTTTAAAAAGTCTTCCTTATACTAGCCACATTCCAACGACAGCGGTACAAGCGATACAAGATCCCGGCTTGATGATTTCTGAAATAAATGGCTCATCCAGCTCACGGGCACATGTCAGCGTTATATGAGAACAGTGCTTACACTAAGGTCCCTTTTTGCACGGTCTTTCCTTACAGGGGCTGTTCTTGGCAACAACTCCAGAACGGCAGTTGCTCCGACCAAACTCAAGTCACACCTCACGTCTTGGGCCAAAAGCAATCATACGGCAGTTTTCCAAAAAAAATCACAATTTCTGGTGTAAATACTCAAAATTAAAAAAACTGCACCCTGACCACTGCATGGACATGCAACGAATCCAAACAAAACTTTAGCAATATAATATGTTTAAGCATGTGAATCCATCAACTCTACTAAGTCCCCCCTACACGGTTCCATACCAAAAGTGGAACGTATCGGGGAAAAAAAAAACTTTGTGTATACAGAAGTTCAGAAATGAAATTTAAATGTTCATGCTGAAATACTCAAAAACAAATTGAGCCCCGAATCGAGCTCCGTGCTCCCAAAATAAATGGTCTTGGACTGCAAAGACAATTCCAAAGCGTGCCGCAACCATTCATCAAATGAGAATTGAAAACATACAATATGATTCAAAAGTATACGATCTTCATTCGCACCCCGTCACACCAATATTGTCAAATTGACAACAAGCGTCTCCACGCTTTAGCCGGCAATCCTCCGGGATCGCACGACCTGCAAACGCGTGAGACAGGAACATGCGAGGGCCACAAGTCGCTCCTTACTTCCAGGATGTCAACACATCACTCAAAGCCCACCAAACATACAAATCTCATACACAAAAAATATTCAAAAAAAAAAAACTGGAATGGGACACAAAAGGAGAAAATGGAAAGAGCTCACCCAGGTTTCCAGAACATTCCACTGCTGTGGCTGCAACATCGAGCAACCAGAGCAGGTCCGCGCACCCTCCAGACAACACTCCGTTCCTAAGGAGATGGCCGACCATGAACGCTCCACGACCATCAACCAAACATCTCCGAGTGACGCGGGTGAACTCGAGCTAAGGCTGCACGTTCGGGGCTCCGTCTGCACCGGGGACACTTTGTTCCCACACCAGTCGAAAGCCTCGTGTTGGACCGCAATCAACTCTTCAGCGACCGAATCACTATCAAGATGAAAAGCTCAACACTACACAACAACTTCCACTATCTAATCCTCTCGAAAATTTGCAGATAAAACAAGCGGCGAAGCACAAACACGTCAGTCCCGGGGCGCGACCTATTTCGATTTTGTTCAGCCAAAAATATTGATAATTGACAAAGTTGCAGAAGGTTGAACATTGCGTTTTTTGGGAGCAAAATTTCGCTCGGCTTTTTTTGCTACTGAGTGTATCCTCTCGGTCTCTATCTGGAATAACTTTTGATTCACTGCACGAAGCACCATGAAATTTATACCACAAAAAGTGGGCGCCTAGGTAAACAAACTGCTGTAAAAGAATTCTTGCAGTGGTCACTTTCCGTGCCGTTGCAACACAAGAAGTGATTCCGGTTTCTAACTGGACAGAACTTTATTTCGTAATGTAAGTCAAATGTACACTTTTCGGTGTGGTGTTGTCAATATTTGGAATATCTACTAACAAATCACGGAAATGGACAATTGATCGTTTAAGTCAGAGTTATCTGCGAAGGACTTTGAAGTGCCATTAATCCTGCTAGCTTAATCGAGTACATGCAGATCGTGTCTAAATACTCGAAGTCGTTGGAAGTTGAGTTTGACGGAAAAAATCATTTCATTACTATATTGCGATCATTACCCAACAAATATGTGCTCTGAAAAAAATCTGAATTTTCATTATGATGTAAATATCAGAGCATGTAAAATTGAAATTCCTTCCACACGAAGCAGAAACTTATATGAAATAGCTACAACCTACCCAGCAGTGGGATGTTAGGCAAAGATTGACGTCCATGGTTCGAGTACCATTGGATACATGCCCTTTCGCTCAATTTTCCTAAAATTTAAACATCTGTTTTATTTCCAGCCTGCCGCACACTGACGGAACTTTCAACACTTTCTCTTCACATCTTTCATTCTAGCCAAAAACATTAATGTTCACTCTTGGTGCCTCAAGGTGATGAGCTCTATTATGCAACACTATCCATAATAAATTAAATGTTCCAGAACTTTACAAGATTTATAAATGTAAATTTGTAAGTTTCGAGAATTGATATTAAACAAAAATTCACACAACTTTTTCGAATTGTGTGCATATTGCAATCAATGTACGACGTATATTTGTTTGAAGTGTGATATTGGAGTGCTTTTTCCAGTATTACGCTCAGTGATACTAATAATTCATGAACATGCTTGTTGAAGTTGATTTCAATGAAATAAAACCGTTTTGTTCTATTTTCAAATGATTTCCATTATTGATAATGTATCTGCTCAGCATATGGAATATCAGATATCACAACTTCCAAAGAATTCCAAATGAAAGTATTGCAACCCTCCCTCCGTTTCTGTCTCGTTTCGGGACATACCTAGATGAACTAGAAAGTTTCATGCCATTTGATGTCATCAGATTTGTACAAGTGGGCAGTAATGGGTTGAAAAATTGCGGAAACATAAGTATTTAGAAAACATCATTGTAGCCGCTAAAAGGTAGCTCGTCTGTTCCGTTGTAACCAAAGTGGCATAAATAGTTCAGGTATACATTTGGCGTTACAATTGTTAGTTGACTGCCGTCAGAACATCCATTTCTTGCTTTCTTCCATTGTGGACATATATTCGAAAAACGAATTTTTCAAAGAAATTTACTTAAGGGCTTACGCTGAAGCATTCTCGACGGCAGCCATTACCTCAACATTTAGACTTGATATAACTTAGATTCTGTACTAAATATTGAAAATTTAATCACATCAGGTTGTATGCTTACTTGCTGCGAGCAATCTGATGGAGTTCGATTTGATGTTCATTCACTAACAATCGAGATTTATCAATTTGAAATAGCAAGGTTGAGACTCTTGAGACTAAAAGATAGGAAAAAATACATGGAGCAGCGATTCAGCTTAACATTTCTAGTCTTCAAGAGGCATTTACTGATAAAATAAAAAATCATAGGTATGAAAACGCTTCCGTTATTCCCGCATGTCACACTACAGAGCGATAACACTGTGTTGCTTATAAATGTTTTTGTGTATTAAGAGTCGTATAATTTAAAAAAACAAACAAAATACACTTTTCTGAGTTCTACTTAAAGTTTTCCTACGTTCTTTCAGATCCAAATAAAACACTTGCCTTTAAGAAGTATTTCACCGATCTTGAAAAGCCATAAATAAGAGCCGAACGGATTCAACTGACTCCCTGCTTTGGCTACAATTCTTATAAGCATCCCCAAAATGATTTACCGTTCCTGATGCGTCCTCCACCTGACCTGATGTAATCGAGAATACCCGCCCAAACGGCTTCTGGTTTCGACTTTCGACGGATGATTCATGCTGTAACACCGTGAAATTATAATCGTAGCCCTACAAAGCTAGCGTTCTCCTATATCGAACTAAGTTGCATTCCTCATAAACACAAAGCGTAAAAAATGAAACCTAATCTTTTTATTTTTCTAGCTTTATACCTTTTCTCAGCCACGGCGATCCGAAGCAAAGAAGAAAATAAAGCGGACGCATGGGTGACCGACTAAAGATTCTAAATGCATTCCGATGGTGTGTCAACCGTGCCCTTACTGTTGAAGTAAGATTCCAACTGTCCCTTTATCGATTATGACGTGAATCTTTTTCAAAAGTCACCAACCCGTCCGTAGCCGCAGCATCACTCTGCGTTGGAATCCCGAATATGGCAGCCATTTTTCATTTGATAACATTTCACGTTGGCTTGATGACGCTGCTTCCCATCACGTGTTTTGGCTTAAGGGCTAAGAACGGTTTCGGGTTGAGATAAAAAAAAATTTCCATCAATTTCCATTTCCGAAAATTCTCATGGCTTATCAGTTCCACAGAAAGACTCGGCATTTTATGCCATCGCACGTAATCCCTTCCTGCTGGCAAGGGAGGAGGGCGTGAGTGCAATAATCAACCGTGTTCCCATAATTCCTTCTTCCCTAGAGATTTTCTCCAAGTTCCCAAATTTGTGTTTTGGGATTAATTCTCCACGCACTTTCTTCTTCTCGGGCATTCGAAGATCCTTGCAGCGAACCCGGAAAGGTCACGCAGGTAAATTTTGTTCCTTTAGAGAGAAATGGTGCGCTATTGATTTTTACGATCTGAATCAGGGATAGTATAAAGCAGAGTGGAAACAAAGAAATGCACGATTCAATTGTTGGCAATCAGTATTTATGCTTCGGAAAATTACGCACGCATATTTTTCCCACCGATGATGCCAAGCGGATCCTGGGAATGTTTTATTTCTCTCCTTCGGTCAAGGCGCACCTGAATCAACAATTTCGAGGCTTGATTTATGTTGGGGAATTTTGAAGCCGACCGTTGAATTTGAATAATTCATTCCTAGGTGGAACTTGTCTCAGGTTTCTAGTGTTAAGTATATTGTTTTATGAGAGGTGCTATCTTCTTGTATTAGATTATTGGATGGCACTTCCTATAGTTCCGCCTCAGGATAAATTTCCTTTAAAGATGGGTTTCTGTATGTTTGCAAATTGGAAGCGCACGGGGGTTCTAGGCTATGCGTGACTTTGTGACATTTTCCCACGATTTGTGGATTTTACGACATGTGTTTGAGATAGTCGGTGCAGTTTAGTTCTCACAGGTTTTTTTTACCTGTTAGCGTGAGGCTTCCGAGTGAATTCAATGCTTCTACAGTGCTTGAGAAATCTGTTTTCATGGCTATCCAAAATCATACTTTGTGTACTTATGACACCTTGGAATGATTCTGTTTTTCAAAAACTGATAGCATATTCAGAAAAAAAATATGACTTCTAATTGTCGCGTAAATTTTCCATTTGTTCAATTGTAAGCAAAGCAAGCGTATCAAAGAAATTATTTGCAATCTTTCAGGTAACTGACCTGGTTTAGGCGATACCGATCAAACACGGATACGCAATGGTAAACGGCAAGATAGACAATGGTCTCAAATGACGTCGATATATTCAGTTTGAATAAGGTTGGATCTAGCCTGTTTTCTCTTCGACAAGCAGGCTTACTCAGATCGGGATTTTCCGTTGCATTTGCCGTTCAACTTTCGTTATCCTTGTGTTGGGCCAATATCTAGGCTAAATTTACTTGAAAAAAGTCCATAAATGTATGCCAAATCCATGTTTGTGGATTAGATTAGGGACAAAAATCATGCATGTCTTAACGAAATTTCAATTTACGAATCAAATCGAGCGCAAATAATTTAAATTTGTTCGTAGACACCTTTTTTATTTTGGTCAGAGTAAATCCAAGACGTTTCTTTAGTATTAGGTTAGTTGTGCAGATTTTCAGAATACAATGTGAAATTTACTCTAATTTTAACAAATTTCAGAAAATTAACGATGTAAACAATAAAAAAATGTGGTTATGCTACAATCAAAAGATGATCCAGGTTATGCAAGAACTCTCTGGAATAAAGGTTTTAGTAACTTCAAGCAGAACCAATTGGTTTGGTAGCTCATGAATTCGATAATTATTTTTGGAGATCTTAAGATCGAGGTCAAATCCAGATTTGAAAGAGGAGATTTTTTCAAATTTTATTCAAGAACTCCTTGGAGCTTAGGTCTTTATTTTTTCATAGGTGAGTAAGTTGAAACCAGTGGTAAGGAGAAAAGTTGTTCAAGGTTATGCATGAACTTTTTGGAATTAAGATCTTCATATCTACGAGTGAAACCTTCTTTTTTGATATCTAATGGGTATGATATGCATTTATAGAGGCCCAACGGTCAAATCTGAGCAAATATTCAAGATAAGAGGTTTTTCTAGGTTAGCTCCTTGGAGTTTAGGTCTTTAATAACAAGTGAAACCTCGAAAAGTTCGGTAGTTTATACAATAAAAAATATTAATACGATATTATAACAAGTTCAAATATATATTTTTAACTGGGTTATAAAACTCTCTGGAATAGAGGTCTGCATATCTACAAGACGAATCATTTGATTTGGTAGTTAGTAAATACGATATTATTTCATGGAGGTCTAAAGATCCAGGCAAAATTCAGATTTGAGAAGAAAAGGTTAATATAGGTAATTTAAGAACTATTTGCAGTTCGGATCTTCATATCTACAACTGGAAACTGGCTATCACTTTTTGTTATTTTGGAGTCCTGTCACCAAATTTGATAAGACTCAAAATTTACGAGATATTTCTGAGAATCTCTTTGCACAAAATGAAAGGTATTGATTGTAGCTAGACACTGTCGTGTGTGAAATTCAAGTTTTCTCAGATTTTCTCTAATAAGTAATATAAAGACTTATGATTTTGCCCCGCTGAAACGGTCACCTGAAGTCTCTACATCTTCAACCAAAACTGCCTATCGCTTGGTAGTTTATGGACATGATATTAGTTCATGGGGTCCATAGATTAACAGGGTTGGCCAAAACAACTGAAGCAGGTGGTTTTATTTCAGTCTCTCTCTCTCTCTCTCTCTCTCTCTCTCTCTCTCTCTCCACACATATTAATGCATATGATTCTGGTGCCTGATTTCCATATTCATGTTTATTCGTAAGTTGTCCGGGATTGAAATTCAAAATTGCGACTTCGGCGTGAAAGGTATCGATGTTGATCACTGCGCCGGGGTCGCACTCATCTTACAGTTACTTTTGCGGCTACAAGGAAAGAAGGATAATGTCTTTAATCGATCATAATTAAGGGAAAGGAAGGGACTCAGCCACAATCGAAATCAAGAAAAAACTCAGTCGCCTTCGCAGTGTTTTAACTCTAAAGATGGTGAAAACGGTACGCGAATTTATTTACTGGAAGTCATGCTGATCAGCGAATAAAAAGTTGTTCTGGGTTATTTTGGAATGCTTTGGAACAAATGTCTACAATCATTTGGTAGTTTATCGATTCGATATAAATTTACGAAAGTTTGAAGCTCAAACAAGCTTGAAAATAGAGATTATTTCAGTTTTGCCAGGAACTCTTTGATGTTGAGGTCTCTAGGTATATCTAGTGAATCATAATCAAAATGGAACCACTGGCACTGATATATGAACTTAAACATCTATTTAACCCAAAATATTATTTGTTTCATATCTATGAACCTCTACAAATATGAATCATATCCATAGACATAACTCTGAATTCGCTTGTAGATTCTTTTTCTTTCTTAGCATTTCAAGTTTATTGCTTTCGCAATTAGCTAATTGCTTGCTCTCAACTTAGTGTTCTAAATGCGCTTCGATAGTTAAATTGAGAGCTTTCGATTCCAGGTACCATTTTTATATTAATTTGATTGTGTGAGCTAGTACAATCACACTTTTATGCCCATGGAGTCGAGCAATTTTCCTTAACGAAAACTTCTAGACCAGACCGGGAATCGAACCCAGGCTCCTCTAGCATGATGTTGCTTTGTAGCCGCGCCTTACCGACTGAGCTAAGAGAGAGCCCGCTATGTAGACCCGAATAGCTTATTTTTAGTGAGTTGTGGATACCTGTATAGCATACTCCAGGAAGTTTTTGGATGATCTAGAAAATCTTTTCAACCCAAAATATAAATTTAATCAGATCTCTGAGCCCCTGGAAACTTGAACTGTATCCATAAACTTCCAGATTTTATCTCAGATAAATGCTTGCTTATTCTTATACCTTAAATCGTGGGAGTTCTGAAGTTCTGGATATCAAGCAAGATTTTTTTACTCCAAAATATTATTTTAAACATGTCTCTGAACCTCTTGGAATATGAATCGGAATCGTTTAATAGGTCCCCCTCCCTTAAAGGGGAGGGATCTCAAATCAAGAGCAGAACAATTCTGTCTTCCAAAACCACCACATACTAAATTTGGTTCCATTTGCTTGATTAGTTCCTCGAGTCATGCAGAAAAGTGTATTTTTGTTTGTATCGAGTCCTCCCCCTTTAAGGATGGGAAGGGAATTTAAACCAACATAAAAACATTTTTTGTCTTAAAAACCACCACATGCTAAATTTTGTTCCGTTTGCTTGATTAGTTCCCGAGTTATGCAGAATATTGTGTTTTATTTGTATGGGAGCCCCCCTTTATGACGGGGAGGGTTCCTCAAGCTACCATAAAAACCTGTTTGCCTTCAAAACTTGCACATGCTAAATTTGGTTTCTTTTGCTTGATTAGTTCTCGAGTTGTGTAGAAATTGTGTTTCATTTGTATGGGAGCCCCCTTCCAGTGAAGGGAGTGGGCTTCAAACCATCATAAGATTATTCTCCTGTTCCCAAATCTCTGCATACAAAATTTCACACCGATCGGTTTTTCCGCTCATGAGTTAAATCAGACAAAGGAAACTCATTTTTATTATATACATA
>JASCZW010006978.1:0-77240 GCA_034211315.2 Aedes japonicus | reverse complement strand
ATTACACATTAATTGGGGGTACAAAGCAGGGGTGAATACATCTAGAGAAGTATCTCATACCTGTCCCCAAATAGACAGTAGGATCACACCGAATGGTACACGCTCATCTCTATCATTCGAATTGAAGGACATGTAGCCAGATATGCACGTGGTACAGAGTGCAATGGCAAACGCTTGAGAGTGCCGAGTATCTCACTCTGGGCCATAGCATTTTCTCTGCTGAAGTCATGTCAATTTATGAATATTCAGTAAGAAATGTACCATACTGAAAACTGCCGAAATATTCAAATTACCAGTTACGCCAGAAATATAGTTGATGTCAAAGTTATCTCGCGTGTTCTCCTCATAAATTTCTTTATATTGTCCCATGTCTAACAGGCCATTGCCTGAATCAAATGGTAATTTGTCAGCATTACGAGTTCGATTGCCTGAGGGTCATCATTTGCAAAACGATCATATGCCTTTGTTCACTTCGTTTCCAAGATTCGTTTACCAAAAGGCTCCATTCACTTCAGTTTCAAGAATGCATTTCTAAAAAATCGATTTAACTGACTAGATGTGGACGTTGGATTTTAAAAATCGATTACAATCAGTACGCCTTCGAAAGAGGTAGCAATGTACACCGTTCATATATCTGGCAGACGGGAAGCTGTAGTAAACATCGCGATTTATCGGAATATCTTTATTGGCGTATAGGTTCAGATTAAAAATCGGCAGCGAATGTTGAATCAGGTATCAAGGTTTATCAGTTGGCATTATCTCGATGTCATGATCACTATAGTGAATATTCGAGGTATCAATTTTTACAGCATACCAAACGCCGAGATTGAATGGTTTAGGCCGCGCATCCAATAAATTATCAGAAGGATCAGCATTATGAGTTTTGCGGCGCAGCAGTGGCACATGAAGGAACGAATTATCTCATCATAGTTGTGGTACAGAATCATGTCACAGACCAGGACGATGAAGAAGCGGTTGCTGGGTATTAGTGTACAAAATATCGTCATTAAATTCGTGAGATGATACGTTCGTTTGTAAATGCACTACCACTGACAGCATTTGGGCAGATGCAGCAAAACCAGCTGATTTTGCCATCATCCGCCTGTCTTTTGCTTCCATTGCTCACCAAAATCATGGATTACATACATTTTCACATTACACAACAAATATCCGCTCTTCCACCAAGGACTTACGGTGAGACAGGCCAACGAGACACGAGTGCTTCGCATGCAGGATGCCTGAATGATCAGCATAAGTGACATCAAGAACACACTGAGAAAGTGAGAAACGCCTTCTGTTCACGGAAGACTTAACAACTATATCAAGAACAACAGATGGAAGGGCCATATGCTTTAAAAATGTCCTTTCCCAGCATCTTCTCTTACGCAACCAAACCTTCTAACATGGAAAAGTATACAGAGCATCACGCGGAAACGTGACCCAGATCCTGCCCAGATATTCGCTATAGCAGCGTCTTCAGCAGTTCCCTCTTATCATATTGCTGACATAGGTGCGGTAGGTTGAATCACAGCAAGAGACCAAGAACATGATCAGCAGTGATAGTTATATCCATTTGTGAACTGAATACCTGTATTCGGTAACATACAAATAGCATAGAAACAAAGGTATGTTCTCCTAGTCAGTTGAAGGCGCTATCCCACATTTACCTGAACCAGTCACATATTATAACTAAAATATTCTATAATGTATGGTGATTTTATATATCGATTGTATTATCATGTACCACTGGATTTACACTTTATGGGCTTTAATCAGTAGGTTCTTTGAGGTATCTCTGTCTGTCTCTGCCCATCGTAGAATTTTGAATAGAGCTGTCCGAAATTCATTTTGACGAATACGAGTTAAGACGCTGTCACCTGCTAGTAGCACACATTTACATATTTCGATTTATTTACTGCAACGAGCGCCGAGCAGCAGCGTAGTTTTACGCGATTTCATTATCTATAGGCTGGTTTGTTTCGATGAAGCTAATCACTAAAGTATGCGCCTAGTTGTCGATGAAGATTGATTTGGAGGCATCAATGTTTTTTCGCTCTTCGTCGTTTAGCTATCATACATAATGAAGATTTGGAGATGACAGTGGACTGACGATGGATTATTTCGATTTTCGGCTTCCATCTGACTGACTGCGAACACCGTGATTTAATAATAATGATTTTGTTAAGTGTAGCGTCATGCCGCTGCAAAAATATGCAACGGTCACTTTATGTGCCGCTGCAACACACAATGGACAGAACTTAGTACATACTCTGCTTTCACTAGTCTACCATTTGAAGGCACGTCATCGGCAGGCATAGACGAAGCTAGAGTTTCACTAGCTAAATACTCGATATCAAACGTCCATTACCATCATGCAGCTTGGGAAATTACGTCAGCAATTGGCAGTCCACAGAAAAATCTAACGAGGGGTACATCGGACGACTTATTAATACGGCGTCCGCTGTGCCTTGTCATTGCTGTTTATCTTCTTAATTGTCACTACAACCACGGTTTTATCTGACGGGAAGCCATACATAACGGAACAATGACCTTACAAATCACATCTCTTCACAAAGCATTATTTGCCTTTCATTCTTCACATATGAAAATACTGTCCTAAAAACCAAAATGACCAATGCGATGATTGCATACTAAAACAACTAATAATAGATGTTCATACGACAGCCATGAACATATTTTAACTCTAACAACATAGACTGTACCAAATCAAAGGTGCAGTCCAGACAGTGCCGACAAAGAATTGATGAGACGCGGGAGGGCCTGCCTTTGAGGCCATAGAATTTCATATGGTTAGTTTCTGTTTCTGGAGAGTATGGATTTGGCAGAAGAGTTGCTCAACAGGCATAACTTTACATTGTAAATCAATCAGTACTTGCACATTTTCATTGATTTATTGTTGTGTCTGTTGTCAAACTTTACATTCTTCAACACCTGGAATTTCTGATCACCGGCAGTTGGGAAAATGTTGAACATCATTCGTCTGTTCCATTGTAGCGGCTGAGCGGCCGACGTTAATCATAACTGAAAGATCGAGAACAGACGGAGTGAGCAGCGACGATTAAAGCAACTCCGGGTCCAGCCAAATGTGAGCCAAATAGTCATATAGCTACGTTCAGACGTGTGAGAGCTGACCATGTTGTATAGCGTAGAACTCGTGCACGATGAAGAACTGCTACCTGAGTTCTCCACGAGAAGACGTTGTCGGCAAGTCGATTTCAGCAGGGCCTGGAGCTTCACTGGCAGCTGCTGTTCTATGTGATGACGTTGGGTTTCATTTCCAAGGTGTCATCAGCTCCAGTGACCGACGAGCGAAAATTTACGCTACAGTAAAATGGCGAGATCTGCTGATCCGGCGTCTTCGAGAAGCGCCTCAAATGTTCTGCAGCAGCACGACAGTTATTTCCTGTCTAGATTTGGCATCACATTCCCAGCAAAATCCCGGAGCACTAAAAGAGGACAAATTACTATATAGGAGTTAAAGAGACAGTCAAAGATCTATTTATCATTGAAAATGAAAAAAACTGGTACTGACGACACCAAATACTTGACGGGAAGGGAAGTCAGTTTAGGTCGCAACTACACCATATCGATTAACTCTCTGATTTCGGAAGTAAATATACGGCGAAACAACCCCAGTTCCACTCTAAACATTACTGGCAAACGCAATATCTGTTATCTTAAAGTACGCCTATTGCTGCTATCGAACGGGCGTATATATGTCAATTTGTGATATTTCTCTGAACAATCTACAAATCATCTAATTCATATTCCGACACATTGTTACACCTTCAATACATTGATAAACGTCACCCATGAAGAAGACAGGCCGGCACACATTGCGCTTCATAATGAAATATGAGTATGATTGCATAACCAATAAAATGTGAGGTTTCAGGTTCAGAAATGCCCAGTATATATTTAGAGGGAAATCCACAGTTAAACCGCGTTATCTCAATAAGCCAAATCATTTCACATGGGTTGATTTCAACAAATTGAGTGCCATATTACACTGCGATTTCACAGAGCAAATAAAAATGGAGTCGAATATAGCGAGATGTCATCAACCATCTTCATCGGATACCACTGTCGGGAATAAAAGAAACGATCAGGCGTAGGTGAAAAAATTCGTGTGCGATGAGTTTAGGTTGCCGCTTGAAAATCATCCGGTCGCGACCGACGAATGCCACAGTTGGGCTCCAACAGCACGGGGGATTGAATTGCAGGCTTCACACTGGCTGTGATCACCCAGACTCCCTGGGGAAATGTCAAAGAACATGATTACAGAGATTTGCAAATACAGTCTTCGCACACTTCAGCTGTAAATGGCCAAGGACATGGATGAATGCCTGCACGACAGCTCTGCTCTCTTCACACAACGTTCTGTCATTGCTGGACCTTAGCCTTCTGTCAGACGACCAGAGTTGCGGCATTGTAATATTGTTGAGTGGTTTATACTTGTAAGAGTCCCAGTGTTACAAACAGGATATGTTGAGTCATGGTTGGAAAGGAAAATGGTTTGTTCCAGCGCGCATACAGGCTTTGATGGCAAAGAAATAAGGAGTAACAAATCAAAATTTGCCCCTGAGAGCCTTCATGACAATCGGTTGAAGAGATTTGCTTGAGACGAGTTTAAAGATGAAACCAGAACACCCTTTACTTTAATGCGTTTATCGCACGTAGAGCATCTGGTTTCTAACAACATATTATAGTTAGGATTCGATACCCAAATAGTCAGTGTCATCGAAAGTAGCATTTGTATTGATGCCAAAGAATTGTGCTGCAGAGCCGGTAGGTCGTGATAGGGTCAAGCTGAAGTACTTGGTTATGTATCGGCTAGCTTTGCTTAGCGTCTCGAATTGCGTCACAGGTTTCATCATACGATTGCCGTGTTTATCCCACGCGAGCAAATATGGAGACTGTAGTGAAGGAGGATCAAGAATTACGTCGTACGTTGCGATACTGGCGGCTGCAGCCACTTGCCATTTTAAAATCGAAAGCCTGATTGTATCTCATTTTCATGATACTAATGTTTTATCCGTTTGTTTCATTGAATTACTGTCTGCTCATGTTGTTCGAATGGGACTGCATCATTTTCGAAAGGAGCGGCGACGGTGTACTGACGTATCGACAGCGAGAATATATAAAACCGAAGACTGGCGACTTATCGTGCTATTGAGTTTATTCGGTGCAGGGAAACATCATTAGCAACAACATGGTTCATTGTGAAGTAAGCCAGGGTGACTATACGCACCAAAAGACGAAGGGGGTCACGTGAGGCGATGATTTCATCTCACATTTCAAATAAAGACATAACAAATAAAATGTTAGACCCGTTCTTCAAAATTTCAAATTCAAATTTACAACTACAATTTGGGAGGCCAACTGTGGAGTAGGGTTACACCGAGGGTTGTCAACGATTACTTTATAACTGTTTTAACATGTAATATATATATACTATATAACACCTTCAGCAAAGCATTAATAGATCAAATTATCAGTCATATCCCAAATGTTTATCACGTGATCGCCATCTGGAATCACGATCCTGCTCTGACTTCACACAGAGAATCAGATTCCGCTACAGACGCTGCCTTCTGATGCATCATGACCAAATACCTTAATTTGTTACTCCACCAGACTATGTGAACACCTGGGAGCTACTCAGAAGGCCCATCCAAGCCAGTGTCAAAACATCAACAAATCATAAAGGTCGAGCTCCACTACCTAGGAAGGTACCCGTTTGATAAACACTCTTCAGTCACTTATCACAGTTGCTCGTGTATTTCTTTCTCGATTCATTATGCCAGATTGCGGCTCCTGTAGTCTGCCTGCCAATCATTGCAATAGCATTACCGCGCGGAATAAATATCACCAAGCCATCCAGAGAAACAGCATCAAAACAATAGCTCAATGGCACACAGCACTGCATCTGCCACATCTGTTCCCCGTTGATCAAGCATTGAAATGGCCGATGAACGATGAGTCAGTTGCTCAGTTGGCGACGAGGCCTTCAATATCATTTCTTCATTAGAGGATCGGCTGGAGACAATGCCAGAGTTAATAAGATTGCTTCAACTCCAACTATGCGTGTTAAAACTCCAAATAATAGCATGAAAACACGGCTGTACCAACATACATCAGTTTATATTAACATGCTTCAAAGACAAACGGAAAATCAGTCATCACCATTTCGTAGATCACGTACCTTGATTTGACTAAATATCGCGATCTTGTGCACTGTTCATTATTTAAATGGTCATATTTAATAGTACCATCCTTCTTAATATAATGCTTGACGACGACAGCGCTGATTGAACGGGGATTACCTATGGGTTGATGTTTAGTCCTGATAAATATTCTTCCGTCAGATTGCGCCGATGTTGGGTTCTTCACACCTGTTTAAGATGTTTTGTAATGCTCATTTGCGCGTTGAATCACTGATGTTAGCCTGAACTTGCTAGATCAAAGTATAGAGGCAGATTGTTCGTTGAATATCCGTCTTGAACGAATCAAGGCTGGCTGGCTTCAATACTTGCAACTTGTATTAATTTACAAATTGATGATGTGTTTTACACTTGCGGGTGAATATTGCAATCTGGTTGCAATTTTTTTATAATATGCGTAGAATTTGTTTCTTTATCTTCAATACGGCGATATTTGAATACAACTTTATCGGAAATGAAATAACCCAAATTGTCATATTTTTGACATAAACACGCAAATGGCGTTAAGACGCTAAAAATATATACAGTAGTTTATGCGTAGTAATCGAATGTTTATAATTATTTGACGACGAGTGGATGTTGGGGTAAATGTGAGTACCTCTGCTGACGGTAGTGAACACAGTTTCGTTGTAATATTTAAAGCTATCGGTAGTATGTATATTTAGCGTTTTGCACAAGGTGGTGGATTTCACTGCCTACCTGTTTTGGATAAAAGAAGATTGTGTTTTTTTGAATACATCTTCATTACTGAAGCCTGCGCCAATTCTGAAAAAAATTTAATAGAAGTAATTTTTTTTTTCAAATTGAGCGGAGGGCATTGTGAGGTAGTATTTCGAAAAAAGCACACAATCTTTAGCCAAGCATCCCCATGCGGAGTAGGTCAAGGCAGGAACGAATCCACCACCTTGACTGGCAAAAGAATTTGCGCTTGATCGTGCTCATATACTACCGATAGCTTAAATGGTTCTAACGAACTGTCTGTTCACACTACCAAATCCCCTACATGGGAGAGAAACTATCTCCCGCTCATTTGGGTTTATTTTTTGCATACGACTTCTGCTTTACCTAACATCCACTCGTCGTCTATGATTTAAGGAGTGTATCGAAAAGTAGTTATAAACATTCGATGCGTTACTACGCATAAACTACTGTATATATTTTTAGCGTGTAAGCGCCATTTGCATTGTTTACATGTCAAAAATGATTATTCGGTTCATTCATTTCCGTTGATAAAGTTGTATTCAAAATGTCGCGAATTGAATTTGAGACTAAAAGTAAATTCTGCACACGTGGTGCACCGAAAGGGTGTTACTTACAACCAGATTGCGAAAAAGAGTAAATGTTCACCCGGCAAGTGTAAAACGCATCATCGAAAAGTTTGGTAAGGAGTGCTCCCTCAAGGATTTACCAAGAAGTGGCCGGAAACCCGGCTCCAGCAACCCCGATTTGGACCAAAAGTTGTGGATTATATTCAACGGAACAAATCTGCCTCTACTCGCGATCTAGCCAAGAAGTTCAGGACCAGCATCGGAATGATTCAACGAATCAAGCGCAGGAATGACTTGAAGGCGTACAAAAAGCAGAAAGTGCCCAAACAAACTCCGGAACAAAGGTCTCGTGCCAAAACCAGGGCTCGAAAGCTGTACAGCTGCATTTTTGGACAATGTCGACCAGTGCATTTTGATGGATGACGAAACATACGTTAAAAGAAGATTCAAGAACGCTACCGGGGCCGCAGTTTTATACTAAATCTGTTGGGGAACGTATTGCCAACCGCCAGATACGACTGTTGCGATGGAGAAATTCGGTCAGAAGGTTGCTCATTTGGCAAGCTATTTGCACATGTGGCTTGCGTTCTTCAATTTTCTATACAAAAGGAACTATAAATGCTGAGATTTATCAAAAGGAATGTTTGAAGAACAGGTTGCTACCATTGTATAGAAAGCACCAGTCCCCTCCTCTCTTCTGGCCAGATTTGGCATCGGCACATTACGCCAAATCCACTCTACAGTGGCTGACGGAGAATAACATCAAGTTCGTAGAAAAAGACATCAACCCACCAAACTGTCCCCCGTTTGCGACCGATCGAACGCTATTGGGCAATAGTCAAGCGTATATTTAAGAAGGATGGTGACAGTGTCCCAAAACATGACCGAATTTTAAGAAAAAATTGGGCAGCGGCATCCAGGAAGTGCACAAATGTCACTGTGCAGAATTTGATGGCAGGTGTCAAATCAAAGGTACGGGCATTCTACAGAAATGAACATGATGACTAGTTTTTCCGTTTGGATCTTTTGTAAACATGTTAAGCTATAATAAACTGAAATAGTATGTTAATTTTAACCATGTTTTCATGCCTATTTTATTATTTGGAAGTTTATAACTACTTTCCGATACACTCCTTATAGACCTGGGATTTGGGAGTGCGAATAGACAAAGCAATCTTGAATAACTCTAGCATTAACATTGTCTACTCCAGCCGATTTTCCTAATGAAAAGCAAATATTTCTAAGTTCATCTGAAAACCTTCAAATCTGCAATCACTATTAACTGGCTGCTTTATTTCATCCTGTTCATCAACCATTTCAATAAATTGATTAATCAACGAAACACTATGGATGAAATATTCATATAACTTAGATGCAATTGCTATTGTGCCGTAAAAGGCTTTGAATCGGGGTTTGCAAATGCTAACTGTTTGCTATTGTTTTGATGCTGATCAATTTTCCTCTGTTTATAATCACAACGAGTTTTTTATGGATTGTGAATATTTATTCCGCGCAATTGTGTACTTATTACAATGATTATCACTAATGAAAGAGCAGACTGAATAGCAAGATGGGGCTCATCGAAACCATTCCTAGGGTCTGAACTATTTTTTGGGGCCTCGGAGTGTATCCTCAATATGGAAATAAGGAACTGGGAAAAACAATGCTAGATGGCGTCAGGAAAAAAAATACAACAGCTCGATAATCTCAAAGATTTATAACACCCAATAAAAAAGTAACTTGAAGAATTCTATGTTTATCCAAAACAGATTTTGCTCCCTAGATAGTGGAAACTCCGAGCACTTTTATGATTTTGTTAAATACTTTCCCATTAAAGGCGCAACATTTTTGAGATAAAGGTTTAATACAACCTTCACAAGTATGGATAAACTCCCAAATAAGTCAATAAACTTTGTTCGTTCTTCAATACCTTGCTGGGATAATGTCTATAGTCACCAATTGGAAATCACCCAATCTAATAGTAATGTGACACCCCAAGATGTGACGTTAACAAAATAAAATAGGGGCTCGCCACAATAGATCAAAATATTGGTCGCAGTGGAAAATGCATCCAACCGGCGAAAAAAGGCAAAAACGGTCAAATACATGACATAATTAGCCAATCCGCCTAACTGTCCAGGACTTCACCCGATAAAAAAAATACTGGGCTCTGGTTAAGCAAAAACTCTGTGGAACTAGCCAGAAATCAAACAGGATCGACGAATTCAAGAGAAGATGGCGATCCGCCATTGATAGCGTATTTGAGGATGCGGAAACTGATGGGCTTGATCTATTGAAATACTTTGCTGAAGGTTGTTACTTTCTAAGTATATATATATTACATATTTAAAACAATTTATAAAAATAATTGATTGGCCAAAACCTCAGTTACAGCCTACTCTACTGATAAGGATCTAGTTGGTATCCCAAATTTAATAGTTGCATAAGAACTAATTTGAAATTTTGAAAAGAACGGATCTAGCTCCTATCTAGTTGGTTTATTTTTTATTTGTTATGTCTTTCTATTTATTTGAAATGTGGTTAAAGGATGAAATCTCATCGCCTCGCATTACAACCAATTGCAACCAATTTGCCGTCTTTGAGTGCCGTATATGAGTCACCTAACACTGCTACTGGTATAAGCTACATGGACATGTTTATTCTATTGCTAATGATGTTTCCTAAGCGGGTCTCCGCGTCTTTTTTCGAATAAACATGCTTGTCGTCGCCAGTCTTCAGTTACACTTTTCTGTGACTATATGCTTCATTTCGAACAGTCAGATAATTACCCTGATCATAACATTCACTCCTTTCGAAAATAGTGCAATTACATTCAGAAGTTATAACATGAGCAAACCAGGTATTTTGGTTATTAATTCCATGAAACAAACGGATGAATAAAAACATTAATTGTCATGAAAATGAAAAGTTACAATCAGACTTTTTCGATTTTAAGAAATGAAAGAGTGAATTGCGACATAACCCGCCAGTATCACACCGGCTGTTAGTGCCTTTCTATAAACGTACTACGACGTGGCAGTGCAAAAATGACTAGAATTTGTGATACTATCACTACTGGTCAAATTCTGGGTCTCACATACATGTTTATCGCGTGGGATAAGCCTTTTGACCGTCGACATGGTGGAAAATTTGACCCACGAAAGGTATGACTTTAATTCGAGACCTTTAAAGCAAAGCTAACCGATGTAGAGAAGAATTGTTCTATGGCCTCAAGGCTACTCCCGAAACGGGCCCCTCCGCGACCTACTCGGTTCGTTAAACCTTAGCCTTTAATTCTTTGGCAGCATCTGTCCTAAGTAACACTTTTCGATGACCTTTGTTTAATTTGAATTGTCAGAATCCTAACTAAATAATATGTTGTTAGAGTAAGTGCTCTGATCACGGTATAGAACGCACATTAAAATTAAAGGGTGTTCACAGTTAAATTGCATCACTTTAAACTCGTCCTCAAAAACAAATCTCTTAACCGATTGTCATGAAATACTCAGGGAATAAAAAACAATGCAAAATTTTGATTTGATTTTTACTTCACTGTATTTCTTTACCATATCCAAAAGCCCGAACTTTCTTCGTAATATCACGCATAAGATTTTATACAACGCTTGAACCGACATTTTTTTCCGCTTTCAACCATGACTTCAACATATCCTGTTTTGTAGCGATAACTTTAGGATGCTTACGAAGTTCGTGCTTCATTATAGCCCAATATTTTTCAATTGGCCGCAACTCTGGAGAGTCTGGGGGATTAAGATCCTGACAAGAGGCTAGGTCCGGCAAAAACATTGTAGGAACGTTGTGTGTTTTGAGAAACGAGAGCAGTCGTTTTCTTCAGGCATTCATCCATGTATACTTGACCATTTACAGCTGAAGTTGTCACGAAAGGCTTGCTCCGTTTACCACACGAAAAAATCCTCTGCCAAATCATGAATTTCTTGACGAACTTTGACACTTGCTGTTTCCTGAGGGACTCTGGACGTCGAACTTGATTTTCGCAGTCACATACTGGTTGCCTGAAATTTGTTCAAAGTCCGCTTTTACGTGTGTTCCATCGTCCATGATGCAGCAGTGCGGTTTCGTGAACATTTCTTAGTACAGCTTACGCGCACGTGTTTTAGCTGTTTTATTCTGTTGTTCATTGCGGTTTGGCTTGAACGAACGGAGCCCGGCTCGTTTTTTGGCATTCTGCACGAAACTTTTGGTCAAGCTTTTTCGCGACATCCCGAACGAAACAGTTGGGTTTGCGTTCAAAGGCAGCAACCACTCGCTTGTGATCCTTCACACAGTACGAAACACTTTTTCTACCACTTACCTTATTCCGATCGACAGTTAAACGTTCCCCGACACGAGGAACTACAGACTGGTGAATTTTCAACATCCTTCCGATGGCCCGAGGCGAAAGAAGTGGGTTGTCGAGGTGCGTGTGCAAAATGTTCTCGCGCACTTGCTGTTTCTTCGACTCCATTTTCGAAACTACGACACATTTCACAATGAAAATCACGCAGTGTAAACAATAGCACTCAAAATTTTGTTGAAATCAACCCATGGGGCGAAATGTTACAGCTTATTGAAAGTGCTGCAATTTAACTGTGGACACCCTCTAAAATATATACTAGACATTTTCTGAACCTGAAACCTCACGACATTTTATTAGTTGCTCACAATCATGATCAAAACACTCACCTATTTCGATTATGAAGCGCACAATAATGTTATTAATGATACCAACTGTATAGGTATATATGACGTTTATCAATGTAAATTAGAGAATAAGCAACAATGAAAAAGTGTCAAGGATATGAACAGTGCACTTTTTGTCGTATAAATTATTTGATATTAGGTATTTGTAGATTGTTCCAAGCTTCGTCTAAGAGTGAATTGCGGCACCCGCCAATAGTACACCTTGTTCAGTGCCTTTAAATAAACGTACTAAAGGGCGAACACGAAATTATTGCGACACCGAATATGTCATGCCAATTTTCCTATAATGTTTAGAATCAAACCAAAATTTTAAGGGTTGTTTTATACATATATTTACTTCAAAAATCAAAAGAAAAGTTAATCGATAGAGCCTTGGGTGTAAAATTGAACACATTTTCGCTTGAAGCCCTCCATCAAAGTCTTTACAGTGTCATCCGGTACCAGTTTCTCAGTTTTTTTTTTCATTTTCTTAACATGTCCTTCTCGTCTTTGACTGTCTTCTTGCTCTTCCGAAGTTCCTGCTCCACCAGGCGCAGCTCCGGACAGTTTGGCGGATTCATGTCCTTTGGAACAAAATGGACAGAATTGGCCTCATACCACTCCAGGACACTTTAAGAATAGTGGCATGATGCCAAATCTGGCCAAAATAGCGAAACTTTGTCATGCTGCTGCAAGAACGGCAAAAGGCGCTTCTCGAGGCACTCAGATTTGTAGATCTCGCCATTTACTGTGCCCTTTGTCACGAAAGGCTCACTCGTCAGTCCGCAAGAGCAGATGGCCTGCCAAATGAGATATTTGGAGGCGAACTTCGACATTTGCTTCTTCTTAAATTTGTCGTCCACATAGAACTTGCTCTTGCCGGTGAAAAACTCCAACCCCGGAATTTGCTTGAAATCGGCTTTTATATACGTTTCGTCGTCCATCACACAACAGCCATATTTTTTCAGCATCTTCTCGTAGAGCTTCCGTGCCCGAGTTTTAGCCGTCGATTGTTGCCGCTCATCGTGGTTTGGGAAGTTCTGTACCTTGTATGTATATAGTCCAGCTCTCTTCTTTGCATTCTGGACGTAGCTCTGCGACATGCCGATATTTTTAGCCAACTCACGGCTTGAGACGTTGGGATTTGCTTTAATCATCCGCTTCACCTTTCCCTCCGTCTTTTTGTTCTCCGGTCCCAATTTTCTTCCAGTTCCTTTGCCGTGGTCCAACGTCAACCGCTTCTAAAAACCGCTACAACACTCTGGAGACGGTTGAATGGTGAATGTTCAACATTTTTCCCAACTGCCGGTGCGACAGGTCAGGAAATTCTAGGTGTTTGGAAAGAATTTGTTCTCTCGATTCGCGTTGGTTCACCTTCATTTTCGTTGAATCGTAAAACACCACTTCGAGTTTGACAACAGACAACAATACACATCAATGAGAAAGTGTGCAAAATTTGATTGATTTTTACCCAATGGTAAAAAAGTTATGCCCTGTTGAATGTGTCGCAATAATTTCGTGTTCGCCCTTAAATTCAAATACTCTCAAAGCAAAGCTAACCGATATAGAGAAGAATTGTTCTATGGCCTCAAGGCTACCCCTTAAGCGAACCCTCCGCGTCGTAATCTTTTCATCAAACCTTAGCCTTTAATTCTTTGTCAGCATCTGTCCTGGATAACACTTTTAGATGACCTTTGGTCAATTTGAACAGTCTGATCCCTAGCTAAATAATATGTTGTTAGAGTTAAAACTATGTTCATGGCTGTCGTATAAAACGCATCTGGAACATCAGGACATATTATTAGTTGTTTTTAGTGCTCACAATCATGGATATCATCTTTTCCGATTATGAAGCGAACAATAAGATGCGTTACCTTTCTACGCATTGGTCAAAATACAGTTTTTTTTTAAATTTTGAGTATTTTCACCAAAAAATTGTGAAAAATTGAAAAACTGCCATATAATTACTTTTGGCCCAAAACGTAAAATGTGTTTTGAATAAGGTCGATAAGTTGTTCCGTTCTGGAGTTATCGCCGAAAACAACCCGTGTTAAAAAACCGTGCAAAAAAAAACTTTAGTGTATTTGAAGTTTAATTAGTGACAATTAGAAAATAAACAACAATGACAAAATTTTCTAGCGAATGGAAAGTGCACTTTTTGCCGTATTAATAAGGAATCGTCCATTAATTACGTCACACAAAAAGTGACTTTTAATACCTCCCCCCCCCCTCTCGTTACGTTTTTTGTATGGACCTTAATTTGTTTTGTATGAATCGTCACGTCTTCCCAAACCTCCCCTCCCCCCTTACTGCATGACATAATTAATGGACGTTCCCTAATTTGATATCGGGTATTTGTAGATTCTTCCTAGCTTCGTCTAAGAGTGAATTGCGGCTAAACCTGCCAGTATTATACCTCTACGTGCCTTCAAATGAACGTACTACGACGAGGCAATTGAAAGAAAGCAGAGTATGATACTAAAGTTCTGTCCAGTTAGAATCCGGAATCACTTATTGTGTTGCAGCGGCACATAAAGTGACCGTTGCATAATTTTTTTTACAGCGGCTTGTTTACCTAGGCGCCTACTTATAATATAAAATCATTATTATTAAATCACGGTGTTTGGTGCAGTCAGTCAAAAGTTATTCCAGATGGAAGCCGAGAGGTGAAAAAAAAATCGAAATATAATAATCCATCGTGGTCCACAATAAAAATCTCCAAATCAACCGTGTATGATGTGCTTAAACGTTTCAGGGAGCGAAAGAGCGTTGATTGAGTGCCTCAAGGTAATCTTCGTAGTAGAACATATGACTGCATACTGAACCAGAAGGTGTTGAGAACCGTCAGAGCAAACCACAGCAAACTATCAGATAATGAAATCGCATAAAACTACGCTGCTGCTCACAAAACCGTTCGAAGAATACGTTTGCGAGCAGGATATCGTTCTCATCGAGCCAGCAAGCAACCAAATAGAATGTTGAAGCAAAGTTTCGTCACCAAAACTCGAGCTCGGAAATTGTACTAGCAGGTTTTGACGAAGTACCAAGGATGTCTGCTCATCGACGACGAAACCTAGGTCAAAATGGATTTCGGACAGCTTCCTGGTTAAAAATTCTACATGGCCACGGAATAAGACGATGGACTCGAAGTTGGACAAGGAAGAATGCCTCAAAACCCGCGTACTACCTTTGATTAAAGCCCATAAAGGTCCCGTGAAGTTTAGGCCAGATTTGGCGAGCCGAGAAGTCATCCAGTGGTACCGCGATAATAACGTAGATTTCATCGATAAAAACATAAATCCACCCAACTGCCAGCAGCTCCGACCCATCGAGATATTTTGGACAATAATGAAGCGGAAGCTTAAAAAAAGTGGAAAAATGGTTCGGGACGCGACTCAGATGACCAAAATGTGGAACAAACGTGCCAAGGAAGTTGACTCCGGAGGTGTGCAGCGTTTGATAGGAGGAATAACGAAGAAAGTGCGAATTTTCATTAGAAACGAAGAGAAATGATTTGTATTGATATTTTTTCCTTAAGGTACAGTAAATTACCTTTGTTTTTTTATGTTAAACTTATTTATATGTTAATCCGTTACCGAGATACAGAGGATTTTACTATTCCGGATTCTAAATGGACATAGCTTTATCACTGCTGATCATGTTCTTGGTCTCCCATGCTGGCCTTTTGCATGAGATTAACCCTCTCACCTATGTCAAGGTGACAACCATGATCTTTAAGAGGGTACTTTGCTGAAGGTTGTTACTTGCTATAGCTTTCAATATCACGAGGCAATCAATGTTGGGACCAATAAGGTTAGATCACATAAACTAAAGATTTCCATGTTATTTGAAACCGCGCTATAGATTGTCTCGTACAATATGCACAGTAGATTTCTCATACTTAGAATAACCGGAATTTTTCCTCACATTCCATGTTAGAAAGGTTTGGTTTGCGTGCACTAACCGATACCGTTGATAGTATGTGTAGAAGAGTTCTAAATGCATAGAGAAGGTCTAAGAAAGATTTATTTTTAAAAGCTTATATGGCCCTTCCATCTGTTGTTCTTGATATAGTTGTTAAAGGAATATTCCGTGAGCCAAAGTGACGTTTGTCACTTCTGCAAGTGTGGTACAGACTTACAGCAGTGTCACTTATGCTGAATATCATTCGACGCTTCTGCGTACGAGCACTCATCGTGAGTATCCAGTTTGAGAGCTCGTCATCCTCAATGAGGTCTATACAGGTGGAGAAGAGCAGGGTGTTTGTTGGTATTAGTAACGAAAAATGTATAAACAATCCATGATTTTGGGTAGTGACGTAGAGCTCCAAAAACAAGCGAATGATAGCAAAGCAAGTCAAGCAAGTTTTTTTCCGCATCCATTTTGTGCACAAAATGCTTTTGTAAATTGTTGTTTTTGGAGATCTACGTCACGCATGTTTACAAAAAACAGGCTGTGCATCATCTCACGAACACAATGACAGTATTTTGCAATACACTAATACAGCTTAACCGCTTCTTCTCCACGTCATCCTGGTGCAATGACTTCTATACATGGTCTGGCGCAGTAGCCACAACACTATTAGTGAAATGAGCTAAATTCGCTCATGACACTTATACCACTGCACTCCTTGCGCACGCAACTCTAAAGCTCGCAAAGTGCTACGTCATACTATTTATTTTGATGCGTTGGTTCCGTGACAGTTTATTGGATGCGCTATAAAACCTAATTTTACAACCGATTCCAGTCGACCGATGATGGAAAATTGGTTCTATATCGCTACTCGATTGTCAAGTCTCAGCGTTTGAAAGTTTGTGTAGCAAAAATTCAATTACCTCAGATAAATTCACTATAAATGATCCATGTTATCGGAAAGAAATGCTTCTGCTCAATAAATTGCGTTTGTATCATGATTATTTCTACAATTCAACATTCATAATACACGTTTGCACCGATTTTTTAATCTGAACCTATGCCCGCCAATAGAAAGTTCAAAAGTGTTACGTCATCACTCGTCGGCTCAGCAATGTTTACATTATTTTTGCTTCCAATACAAGCAAGCAGTGCGTTGCCAAAGGCCTTATATAGACATCATTGATCCTGGTGTACATTGCTTCTGCCTCTTTCGAAACTAGGAATGGGCATATTGTAAAATATAATCGATGCGGTTGTATCGATTTTTTAAAATCCAAAAAAACGATCCACGGTAATATCGAGAGTGAATAGTCGATTCGGATTAAATCGATTTTTAAAAGTAATATATGCATTCTTGAAACTGGTAGTGGTTAATGGAGTATTCCACGTTCTTTTATTTATTTTTTATATAAAAGGCCTTTTGTTAAACAGATTGTTATAATCTTTGTCAAAGAATTTTTCAAGAGCAAGTTTAAAAGAGAATTTCAAAACAAAGGCATATGATCGTTTTTTTTTAAATGATTATTACATCAAGCAATCGATAGGAAAATTAGAACTCGTAATACTCGAGCAAAACAAATTACCATTTTTTTTTTCAAGTTACCCTACAGACTTATTGAATGGCCTGTTAAAGAACAAAAGGCCTGCAAGGAGCAAAAGGATGAACAAACAAATATAAGAAAAGAAATTTATGAGAGAAACACATGAGACAACTTTGAAAACGACATCAACTTAAATATTTCTGAAAATTAATATTGAAAAAACATTATTTGGTTTTTGGTAATTTGAATATTTACGACAGTTTTCCGTATAGTCATCTCATTCTGCAATAAATTATTCGCATGTGTTGACAAGTTTTTGCAAGTTGACTTCAGGTCTATGTATATACATAACAATAATTGCAGAATATATTAATCAATCCAGCTTGACTTCAGCAGAAAAATGCTATAACCTAATATTATCTTGTACCCAGGGGGTAAGTCACTCTGCCACCTTGTGTTAACACTCTCAAAAACACAATTTGCCACACTTCAAACACACTCGCAACCACGTTAAATTTAATTTCATATCTGGCACCACTTACATGAATCGATTGTTTGTTTTTGTTTCCCTCTCGCTTACACTAATGTAATTCAGATGATGCATAAGTGAGCGTGTATTAAACGTGTAAACCGTCCATGGTTGCCAATAAGCATAAATTTTCGATTGTAGTTTGTGAATCACAAAAACACCTTCTGCCACAATGTGGCGAACCAGCCCAGGGGGCTGAAAGATAAAAAATAAAGATAAAAAAAGAAAACCTTCTGCCACCTCAGAAACACATTTGCACACGATCAATACAAACACAACGTGGTAGAGTTACTCACCCCCTGCTTGTACCTAATTAATGTGGAAAAATTGCAATTTAATAAAACGTCGATTTCATCTTTACAAAAATCGATGTTGTCTAAAATCGAACAAAAAAAAATCGGATGAAAAAAATCGATTGACTGAGGTACAAATCGATTCTCGTAAAATCGCATCGACATCGCCCATTCCTATTCGAAACCCAACCGTCAAGCTAAGAAGGCCAAGGTAAGAAGTGTTAAATGGTACTGCCGAGTGGACCCATTTTCCAGTGAAATTTGGGATATTCACACAAGTGACAAACGTCGCTTCGACTCTCGGAATAACCCTCGTTGTTGATGAGCAAAAATTGTTCATTCCCTTCCGGAGCTCATCAAGCTTTTAATACCACCATTTACTTTGGAATCACATAGTCTATTTTGAATTCAATGTCTACAGGAAGCCTCCGTGAACCAGAAGCTCAAATGTACATTCAATTCAATGGCAGAAATAGAATTATTCGATCGGAAAACAATAACTCAAGTGTGTTCCAAACTTATTCCTGAACCACCACATTTCCCAGAATCGTAATTAGTCATTCAGAGAGAAAAAAATTAAAGGAAAAAAAGAAATACCCTGGCCCCGTCAAACATGATACTGCCTATAAACGTCACAAAACCGTCAAAATAGTTTAATGAAGCTACCTACTAATTAGGCCGCAGTGGCAGTAATTATACTTCACCCCTCCCGATGGCCCTTCGTCCCCCCAGTCGACACTAATTGATCTTTGTCTCCTGTCTCAACAGCCCGGCCGGATCGGTGTGCGAGCTGTGGCCCCCGAAGGGAGGAGGTTAGTTAAATTTTTCAAACTCTACCTCTGCTCAGGTCCGGCTTGCGCCTTGGATGGGTTTGTCACTATCTACACTAGCATCGGAATAGAATACCGCGGCAGCATGTCACTCGTACTTGGTATTGTACGACGCAAATTGGCCACCAGCTGACCGCTCCAGGGTTGGTAGCCATCTTTGTTGACGCAATTAGCCACCGGAGAGGTCTATTTGAAATGCGCACCCTGTGACTAGCTGGCGGTTGGCCATCGTAGGCATGCTTCGTGACTGGAATCGATAATTGGATGTGTGACAACCAGTGGAGTACGCGATGCCATGGGGGATGTCCAGGCTGGGGAATTTGTGTGTCAATTGAAGAAGAAGTTGGCTTATAAACGATGAATGCCGGTTGATTAGTTGAAGGCGACGGAATTTTATTTTCAAATTCCATCCATCTTTTCAGGGAATGAAAAATGATTTCACCCTCAAGAAATCGACGGAAAAATCCCAAAAACGTGAGCGCGATAAGCTGCTCGTTGCTGCCGTGGGTGCCTTTGAACTTCTCCTACAACCGAACCGCCACCACCTTCACCGTATGACGAGATTGATGTCTCCTCGCGCCGTGACATATCGATTGCAATTAATATCAGGTCTTGTGTGTATCGTCACCTCTCTTTGAATTAAAAAAAAAAGGTGGAAGCGACTCAATCAAGTCAACGCATAAGAACATCATCGTCACCCATCGAATGGGTAGCTTTCATGGATTTTATCCGGTATTTTATTTTGCTTTATTGCAAGCTCGCTTTTGAATGAAGATGTCGTCGTCGTCCTCGTTGTTGTCGTTTAGACAGGCCAGACAGGTAGAGCTGGCAGATCTGGATTTAATTATCATCTCTACCGGCTTGGGCGGATGAATGCCCGGCTGTGCTCCGTACTTGGTCATCTTTTATGGGACGGTCGATTTATTATCACTAAAAGCAGCTTCAGAAACCATGAAAATCGTATAAAGCAAGCTTTATTAATTGATTTCGATTAATTACGCATTAGTCATCGGCTATAATGGGGAACTTCTTGATACATCCTCAAGATTTGAAATTCCCAGAACGATCACAGTGAGACTCTACTAGCACAATCGCAGTATGTCGTGACTTCATCAGGCTACCGTTCGGCCGCTAGAATCAATTTCCACCATTTTTCGCAGAAACCGATCGCTTTCGGCTTTCGATTGCCGGCCGCCGACACAAAACCACTCATTAGCCGGCCATTTTGACCTCAATTAGTCGCCAATCTCCTTCGTAGGGTGGAGGAATCAATCAGGGTTCGATCGGCGCCATCATCATCCGTCATAGGATGGCAAATTATATCGCCGCCGTGGAGAACCCGTTCGTCGTTCGTTCGTTCGTTCGTCCGAAGGTAACCAACCGTATAATTTTAATCCTCCTTCTTCCTCGTTGCCCTGCTCTTTGTAGCATCCAGCATCCGAGTGCAACTCACTGACCCGTGGGTACCATTTTTCTGCACATGCTGCATCCATCATACCGTACAATGAGGCAGGATCCGGTCCCCGCAGCGGTTCAGATACAAAGCTGAGCCGAGCCCTATTTAGCAATCGGAATCGAGCGCAGGTTTGGACTATATAGAATTGCCCCTCGCGACGGATAACATGCAGATAATGGCAATTGCCTACCGTTTTCAGCTTCGACTCTGATGAGGGACATTGAGCTGTTTCCTTTTCTCTGTGAATGGGATTGAGTGGTTTTCTGAAGTGGATTTGGGAAAATGTTTGATGTTTGTAAACTTGTTCATTGTGATTCTTATTTGTGAATAAAGTCGTTCTAGCCCATTTTGATTGGGTGAAATTTCCGTATAATCAAAGCTCATTGTAATTTCATTTGTAATCTGGGCGTAGGATGTGAATTGGAACCATGAGTTCAATGTAAGAACAGCAATGCAACACAACTGTTTTTACGATCCATAAATCCCTTTTTACGTAGGACTACGTCTTCGTTTTCAATACAGGGGTACACGTTGAGAGTACAAAAATTTGGAGCGTCACGAAATATGTTTAGGTTTTGAACGTTAACAACTAATTCATTTCATGACCGATTTCAAATTCTTTGCACTAATTTATCTGGAATATGTTTACGCATGAGTTTTTTTTTATTGAAATTGATTAATTTTCAACATTAAGCTGTTGAAAATTACGTAAATACAAAGTGATGTCTTATAACGTCGATTTTTCAGAGTAAATTTACCAAACGCATAGTATTATCCTAGCACAGACTTCATATTTAAATAAGGAACATATCCTAGGCAGTTATGAATGATGTATAAAGGGTTGTATGTCGAAAATAATTTCTCAACCGCTGCTGACGAGTGTGATAGGGATAGTAAGATTGGAATGATTCGCTGCACGGGAAAAAATCCGGTGCTCGAAACTAGCAAAATGGTTCATGATATCATGAAAAACGTATTTTTTCATGTTATGAATATACACCATGAATAAAAGTCATGAAATCATGAATCAGCTTACTATGATCCAACGTAACGCCACTATGGCGCTATGTTTTTGATTTTTGATGCTGAAAGTGGCAACTTGATTCATGAAATCATGAAGCATCTGATTAGTAACCATAAATTAAATTCATGAAAACATGCACTACTATTCATGATTATTGGCACCTGTCATTTATGATTCCAATTTTAGTGACGAAAACGGACAGTTTGGTTCATGATATCATGAAGCATTTCGTTTGGAACTACGAAAAAAAACATGAAAACATGAACATTATTCATGATTCCATTATAGGTACCATGAAGCGAGTTCATGGTATCATGAAACATACTTATGAATATGAGAAAACGGATTCTTTCAGGAGTTTGATAAGTAAACTCATTTTTTATTTCAGTTTTTGATTTCGGTTCAATTTAGGTATTTTACGGAAATGGCATGAATACAAAGGAAATGAGGATTAACAATCGATAGCTTTCAGCAAATCACGTGTGCTCTTCGGTAGCTCCACGATCGACGCTGGTATTTTAAACATATAGGTTTGTAGAAACAGCCACAATGGCCTACAATCCGGCGTGTACTGCAGGTTCTACACGTACGTTACGTATGCACATACATATGGATTGCAGTATGTTTTCTGCTTTGTACTCGGAGACGCCGAAAATCACGATAATGGATTTATCCGGTCGCGATGCTCCTACCGTGATTATTTGCGGCTGCATTTGGACATTTTCAAATTTTGTCCGAAGAAACTCCAATCGCTGGTTGATCTTGACTTCGACGTCACCCGCAGTCTACATGAAAAAAAAGAAAGTAACCATACAAATATGAACTCAACATCAAAATAGCAAAAGATTGTTGAATTTTAATAACATTTGTTTGTGATAATCGTAGTCACAGTTTTAACCCTATTTTGTTTACGAGAAGTCTCGTTAATAAAGCAATAAAAAACTGTTTTGTTTCTTGGGCAAATTAAAAAAATTATTTGTTCTACCGTTAATTTCGAAAGCGAATCGCTTTCCGGCCATCTGGTAGGTGATGTAGATGAGACGGAGAATGAGTGATTACTTCAATACCGCGTTTACCGATTTCATAGTTATGTGGATCAACTACATATGCATCCAGGTGTTCATCGAACACACAGGCCTTATATGTATGGCAGGCAAATGTTATTACTTCATTACAATCACTTCACAAACAATCGTCATCAATGGTTCCAAAACCATATTTTTCAATGAAGCGATAACTTCAAACACCATTGCACGATTATAATTAGGCAAGCTGTGCAGAAATATGGTGAATGCTGTTCCAGTTTTCTGAATTGATGTTAGTAGATCATCATCAAGATGCCTTCGCATATCCTGCCATAAGTCCTCGTGTTGATTCTCCTCATCAACTATGGTATCACAATTTCGTGGTGTTGATAACTGCTCGGAATTAGATTCATTCCTGTGGTCTCGAAGCGTCAGCAACGCTGAAACAAAACAAAATAAATAAAAAATTATCCTTTAATCATATTTTTTTGTGAAATTAGGGTAAACAGCGTAATTTGGACGCTCTTAAAAACCACTTTTATTTGAACATTTCAATTTGATTTTGCTGGGAGTGTCCAAACTGAAATGGTTGGAAGTTATATATTACCTGTTATCTACTGGTGCAATATGTAGCCTCTTAGATCTCCAGTCTTCCGGTTCAATTTGAGGGTGTTCCTATCTTAGATGGCGTACAAAACATCTACTGTTTGTATATTTTCTGCCACAGTTTTCTTGGATGCAGTTGAAAATTACTGTGTTGGTTCAGATGGTGAGAAGTGACACTTGACAAATGTGCCATCAACACTTTTGCTTCAGAGAATCTCCGATTGCGAAGGAAACATACTAGTCCAGAGTTACTCATGGCGGGTGGTGTTGACAATAATAAATTGAAATAAAGGTTGTAGTAGTAATCTTGTATTTCGTTAGAAAACAATGCATAAGGCGAAATTGAAACTTGCCTGATTTTTTATTCACACACCAAAGCTATCACGCTAGATTAGTCAATATATGGGAACTGTTTTATTTTTCATCTGATGCTCCCATATGCATCTCATTCTCAGAAAAATTTAAACATCAATTGATTGATTTCACTCCGACATAAACAGAAAAAATGTGATAAAAGTGCACTTTACGTCAAATCGTTTCCTGTCTTCAGTGAAAGTATACCTTTCAGCATACCAAACATTCTAAACTTTGTTTGCAGAATACTGCAGAATATCTCTATAGAGATTGATCGAGGAGGTTCTGATTCTATCGTGTACATTGGCAAATACAGCTTCTAGGCCCCACTATTGTAAGGCCCCCACACATGCTCCGAATGTTGTACAACATTGACTCCGCCCCCTGGAAATTTGGTCGAGTTGGAGTGTCTGTGTCTTACGACAGATTTGGCAAACCGTCTGATAAACCTGTCATACAACTTCGCCATAGATTCTCCGACTTTACACTAACTCGACCAAAGAGGGTAGAGAACGGATCAATCACCCCACGACCCTATTCCAATCATGGGGTTAACAAGAACTTACGGCACTCATTTTGTGTAGTATGATACTATATATAACATTGCTTTACATTTACATGTGTTAATTGCTGCTGTCTTGACATGACCGCGAATTGATAGTGACAGTGATTAACGTATAGGTCGGAAGTAAGTATGGAATTCGAAAGTCAGACTTTCGAACTTTAATTTAGTGAAAAGTCTCTTTAACAGAAGGCTTCTAAACTGTTTCCAATCTATTTAAAAACAAAAAAAATCAAACCGAAAAATTATTTGACACAAATAGCTTATAGTTTCATGTGATTTTTGAATGAAATCGTTTTAATTTCACCCTAATCGAATAAAAATCAAGATGAAAAAAACCTTACCGCTAGGTTTTATTGCTGCTTCTTTTACTGCTGCTGCGGCTGCTGCTGTGTACCGTTGCTGCTGCGACTACGCGGTAAGCTGGGCTCTTGATGTTTTCACACTATAATTAAGCACAAGTTAGTTTTTTTCGAGCATTTGTTGTTAGGATTTTAAAACCTTACCTGAAAATTACCGCCGACCGGTAGGCATGCTTCGATTGAATTTATGAAAATTTTTGACAGGTTGACAGCTTTGCGTTACGCTTATAGAGCGACCATGAATTAAATTCATGGATACGTTTGTTTTGGTTCATGATTTTTGGAATTTTAGTTATAAAGCATGAATGAGGGTCATGATTCCATGACTCAGCGGTATTATATTTTATGCCGAGTTGGATTCATCAAAACGGGAATGGATTTATAATAACGCTTGTGGTGATCATGACTCATTTTCAAGCGAGCAGTTGTTATTATTCATGATAATTGTGGTTTTCGTCATGATATCATGAACCATAGTCATAATGTCATGAAGTGACACATTTTATGATTTCATGAATTTTTATTCATGAATCCGGCAACGGATTTTTTTCCGTGTGGAGGGGAAATGCCCACTCTCCTCCCAACCTACGCGTGGACAAAACTTCGCTCCAGAATTCAGATCCATCTATTGACTCTTTTTCTTTGTGGTTCCATTTGACTGTTATGTTTTGAGTTTCTCTAAATTCATCATCAATAAGTTGGAGTTCCTCGGGATCATACAGTTCAGGGAAATACTTTAGTAGCGGATATATCGACGGATTAACTTTGTTCATCACGTTTTTTGGGTTAATGATAGCCAAATTGATCAACACATCGTTGTTGAAGTTGGAGCGTTTAGACATTTGATTGACGATAGTAATGAAAAAAATTCTCACATTCAATCGAATCTTGAAAAGGTCAACCTCAGCGATCTTTTTTTCGTCCAAGTGATTCTCAATCAGCATTTGCACTTTTGTTCCCATGTACATTTTATCTAGTTCGACACAGCTGTGTAGTTCTATTTCTATAGAACAATGAAGTTTGATTTTGTTCACGTATTCAGGTTTTATAAAACAATCCAGAACAGTTTTCATTAGGCGGTTTGATTCCTGGTGCAGCTTGTAAATTTGTGGATTTTCCGATTGGAACAATTTGTTCAGATTGTTGATTTTCGGAAGTGCAAATAACATAAATTCCAGGTAGATATGCGTGGCTGGGTTATCAAGGACATCATATATCTGTTTTATTTTCGGAGCTTGACGTGCGTCAATACTGGTGTCACCAAAACTAAAGTAAACTTTCAGGACTTCGAATCTATCCAACAGACGTCTAACGACTTGTTCCAACGATAACCAGCGTGTATTTGATGGGTGGAGCATTTTAAGGGCTTAATCTCCAGCACACTTTGGAGTTGTTGAAATTTTGCTGTTCTAAGATGGCTATTAGCGAGAAATGAGAAGATTTCCTTACACATCCATTCTACTTCGTCTGGGATGTTTCTACACGAATAGGAAGCGCAAAGAGCAAAAGAATGGCATACGCACTTGAAGATGAACAAGTGCGGGAAATCTTTTTCAAAAGTGTCGCGACAGATTTATTGCCACCCATCATATAACGTTGACACCATCTGCGCCAAACCCGATGAGGTTCGTCTTATACGAGATCTGGTCATTTTCAAATTTCGCTACAATCAAATCGTGGATTGTTTGAGCATCCGCTTCTACGAGCTCAAAAACGTGGTAAAATGTATCATGGATTGTAAATTTTCCATTTTTCCACTTTTGAATATGTTACTGCAAACCCTAGTATGCATATAAGCATATAAGCACATTTATCGATCTCACTCGATTATTAGCAATAATGCCCTGAATTAGATTACCCTTCCTTATCATTAGCCTTCGGATAACGAGAGAAGAGAATTGATTCCAATAGGCCTTTTGCTCTCGTATCAGTTACTAAATTTGCATATATTTCTATACACAAACCAGAATTGAGTCAGTCGAAAATAAACTATCGAAACGAACACGTCGGTCGAACTATCTTACGATAATAGAGAGAGGGTAATTAGAAGTCAGTGAACTTGAATAAATCAACCTATTCGAAACGAGAACAATTCCGGTCGTGAAGAAAAGATTTTACTCCGAACGTCTTAAGTACCCGCGCCTACAGAATCTTCATCACTAAACCAAGCGCTTTCTTTCCAGATATGCTGGTGGATTTATCAATCAGAAGACTGAAGGGGAATTCTCGCATGCTTACCCTCAATTCCTCAGCATGCGTTTCGCCAAGAACGTTTTTGGTGATAGCAGCAGCTAAGTTCGGCCAAGAGTGATTTGGTGAGCAATTCTGCTGTCGAAAAATATATTTTCAGCGAGCTTCACGAGTTTCTCAACACCAATAGCAAACTTGATTTTTTCAGCTGCCCACGCACAAATTCTGATTTCAGCTTCCTTAGTATTACTGGCAAATGATTCGACAAAAGGTTCAATATTCCGGACCTCCAATAACTGATTTTTCATGCAAATGTCGGACCCTTCAAACTAAAACTAAGCCACTTTAATTTTTCCGTCCATCTAACATAAAACTTTTTTATCGCTTTGTTCGTTTGTTATTTTGACGCGTTTAGAAGGATCTAGGTGTGGGGTATTGGTCACCGTATTATTATAAACTCCCTGATGATTGAGAGTTCATTCGAGGGTCGCTCGTGTTCACCCCTGCGTCAAACGATACTCTCATGAGACAGCCACCATCGGCCCTCTCTCTCAATTTCTCGCTCTTCGGTTTTCTCTACAGAAGCACTTGGATGCACACGAAGTAGACTCTGTCTCTTTACACCTTGGACCATCAGACGGACAAGACGCGAATGTAAGTAGCGGAGTCTGACCTCCCGATCTCTAGCCGGAGAATAGATGTCGGACGCCACACTAGGACAAATTAATATTGGTATATTTTGAATTATGTTTCATTCATCATAATTTTCTCAAATTTTTTTAAAATTAATTGTTCTTAACTATAATAAAAATTCAAAAGCCATTAACAAGCATTAAAAACGTTTGCCAACATTCTTTCCTAAATGTTAGGAAAACAAAATGACGTAATTTTCTAATAAAAAACAGGAGATTATAAATCTTTATATTTTTTAATAATTTAATAAGTCTGTTAAATTATGTTCTGATAACCAGACTTCACATAAAAGAAAATTATGAAGCATGTTCGTGCAACGAGCGAATATTTTTAAAACCGTGGTATCATCATTTCAAATATATTTTTACATATAACATTGATTTCCATAGCATACCCGGTTCACATGAATCATCATAATCAGAGTTGCTTCCGGTTACCTTCGGTGTCGAATCATCATTTGCATCTGAATCATAGGATGTTTCTAAAACATTTGAATTTAAAATCCATTACCAAAAAAAAGTAACGCTACAATAAATTTGACAAAGCAAAACATTTGAGATCAACGAGCCTTGCTCAGAAGTTGCGATTTTTGATGCACTGTAATCATCCGGGTTGAAATTTGTTCGCTCTGTGCTATCCTCAAGAATTTTCTGGCAGGCAGCGTCGCATATCTCTGGAACAGAAGGGTTATCCGGAGATTGTTCTGTAAAATTATAAATATAAAAATCTTATAAGGTATAAAATTTACAAAAAATTAGTCTTCGTCTATCTCTAATCAATTCACTATACCAATTTTGATCAATCATAAATATCGTCCCCTTAGTGCTAAAACTAGGTAACTCTAAATGTTTGAGTTTAAGAGTTGAGTTTACCAGAATATTTGTGTTGGTTAGGGAGATATTTTAGTACACTCAATCAAAACACTTTAAAAAATTTGAGTTCCTTAGTTTTAGCACTAAGGAACCAGATGATTACAAGAACTAACCTGATTCTCCTTCCTGTGCCATGAGTTTCAAGCTAGTGATGTCATCCGGATCAGGTTGTGTTCCGTTCTTGCTGGCCACTTCTAGTTGGCTGGTACCATCATGTTTTGCTGAATGCTGTTCCCTCTGATTTACGGCTTTCGATGAAATATCTGAAAATGTTTGATATTAATATAAAATTGTTTAAATCACTAAAAACTGCTATAGTTGATAAGCTTTATTAATCACAAATCAATAAATATTTCATCAGATAAACTTTCAGCTGTCTGAAATATGATTACAAAAACCAAACTGAATCTTTCTTAGAGTTTAGAGCTAGTGATGTCATCTGGATGAGGTCATGTTCGATTTCTGCTGGCCACTACCGGTTGGCTGGTACCAGCTTGTTTTGGTGAACGGCTTCCGGTCTGTTCATCGGCTTTCGTTGAGATTTCTGGAAGGTTTGGAAAATTAATATAAAACCATGTCACCAGCAAAACAATATTTATAATTTAACAACAAACCTCGTTCTGGCACAGCCGTTTTCTTTAAGAAGAACGACAGAATCTGCTATGATGTTGTTTTGAGAAGGAAATAATTTCTCATCACCATGAGGCTCAAATCGACGAACTTTTGAGCGGTAAATAGCCGAGCGCAACAAGTTTCAAAGCAAAAACGCGGAAACCGAACCGGTACCGAAAAGAAACACCATTGGAGTGTTGACAAAATCGTTATATTGGTCCCACCCCACCGATAAAAGTATGGTTTGAGCAAATAGTAACGCTAACGCCTCAGCTCCTTCATCCACAATACAGTCTACACTCATAAAAAACGAAGTCAAAATAATCTTATGTTATTTTATTCTTATTTTCATTCAATGAAAATCTGTATTAGTCTGTATTATGGTTTAAAAACCTGTATCAAACTTGTAACCTGTATCACGTCTGTATTGACGTGAAAAACCTGTATAATACAGATAAATCTGTATATCTGGCAGCTCTGGTCCAAATAGGCGTTTGTGCAGTTGGCTGTTGGTGCCGATGGTCCCGTCAACCTCGCTGCGTGAAACATGGCTGCTGAAGCCTACGAGTTGGCGGGAAATGCCGCCTGTAACAACAACGAGACAAGAATCATTCCACGTCACCTGCAGATTGCCACCCGCAACGACGAGGAGCTGAACCAAGAAGACCAAAAAGAAAGCCCAAGTTCAATCGCGAACCCTGTTCCTCCCCGTCAACTAAATCCAGACGACCAAATCCATTCGACAACCAAAGAGTTTGTTTGGTTGAATTTGAATTGGTTAAATGGTTGACAACAGACCACAACCATCTACAACGCAATTAGGATAATGATCTCCAAGTAGCCGATCATATCAACAGGATGTGCGGAGGCTGTAAGTAGACTTGCATGTGCACGCGATTCCAGTTAAAGAACCAATAGTAAGTTGCAGTACGCTGGCTTACTGAATTTTTCGCAATTTTGCATGACTGCAGTGGACGTGAGCATTTTCGAGAAATTTTGAATTTGATTGCATAAACGATTGGTCTAGTGCTCATAGGCGGTCAAGATGGCTACGGATTATCTTAGACATTTTGAAAAGGCTATTGATAAGTATAATACGAATAGCAACATTCTAAAAGGGTGGAAGGAATATCTAGAACAAATTAACAATGAATTTAAGCAAGTAAGACTACATTTGGAGCATTTCCTCCGAGGAATTCCAGAAGGCACTAGAACAATCTACTAAGGTTAAAGGAAGTTCCATCCAATCACTGAACAAATTTAATCAATCAACACGGGCAGAATTTGAGCTCACTTCTCTGAAAATCAAAGGGTTTTGATAGTGGCCAGGAAAACCGGTGTGAATAGCGCACAACCCAGAGTGATACTCCCAGAAATTAAACTTCCACATTTCGATTGTCCAATAAAGGTATGGCCAACGTTTAGGGACACCTTTCAATCATTGATAGGCTCTACACCTCAGCTAAGTAATGTGGGCAAATTTTCAAACTTGGTCTCATCTTTATCTAAAGAGGTGAAGCGTGTGATTGAAGTTATTGGGGTTACCTCTGCAAACTATTCTGTTGCATGGGATTTATTAGAAAAGTGGTACAAATACAAATACCCAATAGTTAAATCCTAGGTGGAAGCTCTTTTCACAGTCGAACCAATGAACACAGTCGAAACTTGGGGAACATCCGGACAACTGGGCACTAATCTCGTGGTTATGCACAGTTCTCGACCCGATTCAGCAACCATGCGTTATTGGGAGACTTATCGAAGATCAGTAAATGTTCCTACGTACCCCGAACTTATCGACTTTCTGCGCAGTCAAAGTCCTGTTCTACAATCTGTTGCCACCTCCAAGCCTCGGTCAGCCGATCCACCGCGCATGTCCTCCTCATCACGCACGAGCTTATCCAAGGTAAGTTCATTCATTCATAAGGTTTCATTTGCCGTGAGAGTTTGAACCCTTTCGGAAAATGACCGCTTCCGAGAAATTCGAAGCTAACAAGAAAAAGTGCGCTCTGCATTAATTGCCTTTCGTCTTCACATACCCTCAGGAAGTGTTCCAGTGGAGCTTGCCGTGTTTACAACCAAAAACATCAAACGATGCTGCATCAACGAACCAATCCACCTAGTAGTCAATCGAATCAATACCGAAAGTTGAAATCTTCTCCATCTGATTCGCAGTAATCCTTTTCATCGTCCTCACCTGCAAACAAACCACCTTCGACTCCTGAGAATCCAGCCCCCACAGTCACAGCCCTTTTGACAAGCCTCTCCTCATCAGCATTCGAAGAACTTCAGCATAACTTCCCAGCAACAGTGTTGCTGTCAACTGCCTTCGTTAAGGTCTTCAATTCAACCGGACAGTTCCAGTGGGCTAGAGCTCTTCTAGACCCTGAGTCCCAGCTCAATTTCATATCACAATCGCTCGTTCAGGAACTAAAACTGAAACGCATAAAGAAACTAATCCCAATCAGTGGTGTTGGCCTTTCGTCTACGTAGTCCAACTTGGAAATTCCAAGTTCTTTTCAAAATACGTGGGAGTTACCCAATCAAGCTATCGACGGTTAAAGCTTTCTTCGGAAATCGTTCTGGCCAATCCAACCTTCGGTCAACCTGGTCATATTGATCTGATTTTCGGGGTTGAAAACTTCTACGATCTGTCGCAAAATAGCCAAGTAAAAAGCTGTCCTGGAGATCCTATTCTTCAAAATACTGCGATAGGATGGGTGGTGTCTGGGAAGATCGCATCTGGGAAAATCACATCGATCAGCTCCTCCAACTGATTCTTTGGAGAGATTTACCGTCGGAACCGATTAGGACACATCAACTCACTATTGTGACCTTCGGTACTTTATCGGCACCAAATGCCTTCAAAAACTTGCGGAAATCGGTTCCGAGATGTAATCCAAAGCTACTGATGTAGTGGGCAAGGAAATGTATATGGATGACTTACTCACTAGTACCAACACTGTCGAAGAAGACCGAGAGCTAGTCTATCAATTGCTTCAGCTGGACTTCAGCTTCGTAAGTGGGCTTCTAACAACCCGGAAATACTCCAATCGGTTACAGAAAATCTAAGAGATGAACGTCCGCTATTTGAGATCGAGTCAGTTTCGCCCGTTAACACCCTCACACTAAAATTGAACACTCGCACCGATGAATTTAGTTTCGAAGTACCGCAACATACTGACAATCTTCCAATCACTAAAAGGAACATACTCTCCGATATTGCACGCCTTTTTGACCCTCTGGGACTCGGCGGCCTAGCAGTAGTGCAAGCAAAACTGTTCATGCAAGAGCTTTGGAAGGAAGGAAAAACCTTGCATGAAGAACTCTGCAATGACGACCAACGGAGATGGATAGAGTTTCGAGAAAATCTTCAAGATGGGTTATGGGTACACCAACAGCTGTTTCCTTAGAGCTACGCGGGTTTTGTGATTCTTCCATGCGTGCATACGGTGCTTGCATCTACGTTCGAGCGGTTTCGTCGAATGGAGACATCTTCGCGAATCTGCTCACTGCCGAATCTATGGTGGCCCCACTTGAAACCTCTAAACGAGACCCAACGGTTTGTTTTGCACGATTGGAACTTTCGGCGGTTCTACTTGTCAGCCACTTGTTTGGAAAGGTTGAATGTAGCGCAAATCTTGCAAAAAATTCTTTTGGACCGATTCAACAATAACATATTACTAGCTCTCATCTAGCCCATCTCGATGCAAAACTTGTATAGCAAATCGTGACTCAAAGATCCAACAAATCACGACCAAGGGAATCTGCGCACACGTACCCGCGTTAGAAAATCCAGCGGATGTAATATCGCGTAGAATGCCCTCGTTAATCCAGTACAACACGAATTGCCCTAGGATAAGTTGGAAGATCATTCATAGCCATACCAGCTCAAGCTTTACCTCCAAACGAATTATTCTCGTTGTGTTCATCATTTACGAAGCTCATCCGTATTGAGCGGTAATCCGCAGATATTGTTACAACTCGAAGCCGCAGAACCGGAATGCAAGATGCAATGGTCCCATAACAACAGCTGAGCTACGACAAACAACCGAAATGCTTGTCAGAATCTCAAAGGAAGAGAGATTCACAGAAGAATTTTCAGAACGTTCGCGATTTATTCTGGCCCCTTCGTGTTCGTAATCTTTCTAGACAGGAAGTGCATTCGTGCACCAAATGTTTCCGCTGCAAGCTAGAGGTCATGGAACAGCGTATGGGAGAATTGCCATTTCTCCGAACGGATGTCGACTATTGTGGTCCATTCAGGGCTCAAGAACCAGCATCTAAGCCTTGCGCTCAAGTGTCGCGAGGGAAAACCAAATGATCCCGTCGCCATAAAGACGCGCCTAGGTTGGACAATCTGTGGAGGTCGTAGTATAGAGTCTACAACCAGCCCTGTCCACTCTGTCTACCATATCGGCTCTAGCGAGGACTACGGTGAGGACGACGATTTACACCAAGCTATCAAAAGCTACTTCTCCCTGGATAGTTTGGGAATTATGAAGCCGCAAAAGGCGTTTCTTTCCGTCGATGATCAACGAGTACAGTCTCTTCTTCAATCAATGACCAAGCTGCGAGGAGAACGTTATGAAACCGGTTTACTTTGGCGTCACGAGTCGATTCGTCTACCGGATAGTCAAGCGATGGCCAAACGACGTTTCCAATGCCTCGAGAAGCGCATGCTCAAGGACGAAAAGCTCGCTAACACGCTAGCGCAGAAGATGGCAGACTATCTGAGCAAAGGTTACATACGAAAGCTCTCAGATAAGGAACTGCAACAGACATTTCAGCGCGTGTGGTATCTACCAGTGTTCCCAGTAACTAATCCGAACAAACCAGGAAAAGTGCGAATGGTGTGGGACGCCGCAGCCAAATCGTTTGGCGTTGAACTCTGCCCTGCTGAAGGGCCCTGATCTTCTTTCCTCACTCTTCACTGTGCTGATTCGCTTCCGTGAACGTTCCGTAGCCCTAACAGGAGACATACGCGAAATGTTTCATCAAGTTCTCATGCGAAAGGAGGATCAACAGTGCCAGCGGTTCTACTGGAGAGACAAACACGGAAAGACTTCCGTATACGTGATGTGCGTTATGACTTTCGGCGCTTGCTGCTCTCCTTGCAGCGCCCAGTATGTGATGACGCTAAATGCTAGGCGCTTCGTTCAGGAATACCCAGACGCGGTAGAGGCCATCGAGAAGTGGCACTACGTAGACGACATGTTAGTGAGCGTCGATACTGAAGAAGAAGCTATCAAACTCGCCGAGGCCGTCAAGTTCGTTCACTCGAAGGGCGGATTCGAAAACCGAAATTGGACAAGTAACTCACCAAGCGTCCTGGAAGCCCTGCGCGTAAACAATGCTGAAGAAAAGAGCTTGGACCTTTCACCTCAAATGAGGACTGAAAAGGTGCTCGGGATGTGGTGGTGTACAGCTGCAGACGCTTTCACCTACAAAGTTGGTTGGGATCGCTACGACCGCGATCTGTGGGAGGGTCGTCACCATCCCACGAAACGAGAAGTCCTGCGGGTCCTAATGACGATATTCGACCCCCTCGGACTCAAAGCGACGTTCCTTATGAAACTCAAGACTCTCCTGCAAGAAATCTGGCGTAGCCATATCCAATGGGACGAAAAGATTGACGATGATGCCCTTTCAAAATGGAGTAAATGGCTACAAGTCCTGCCCAACGTCGAAAAGGTCCAAATTTCACGCTGCTTCCGCTCTCATTCCACCAACGAATACAACGACGTTCAGCTGCACACCTTCGTAGATGCAAGCGAGAACGGTATGGCTGCCGCATGTTATCTGTTGACCCACTTCACCAGGCCTGATCCAGCCATCAACGTCTCCAGCTGGAAGCGGATGATCAAAATAGCTGCAATTGTACATCGTTTCCCTGTGAACTGCCGTCTCAAGCAGCAAAAGAAGCCCGCTCTTTGCGGTTCCACGTCCGAGGAGGAACTGCAAGTTGCCGAACGCTATGTGATTCGTCAAGCCCAGCGGGAAGCCTACCCGGATGAAGTAGCCACTCTACTAAAACCTGCAAGCGATTCAAACAAGTCCATCCCCAAGACCAGCCAATTATTCAAGCTGACGCCCTGGCTGGATGACCATGGGCTTATGAGAATGCGACGGAGAATCAACGCCTGCGTCCAAGCAACTGAGGACGCCAAGAATCCAATCATCCTCCCACGTGACCACCACTCCACCAGACTTATTATCGCCCATTACCACAACAAATACCACCACCAGAACCATGACACAGCTATAAATGAAATCCGACAGAGGTACTGTATACCTCGACTACGGGCGACCTTCGCAACGGTACGCTACAATTGCCAACACTGCAAGAACCAACGCGCCACTCCACAGCCTCCGATTATGGCCGACCTCCCTCCAGAGCGACTTGATGCGTTTACTCGCGCTTTCACCCATGTAGGTGTCGACTACTTTGGCCCAATGGAAGTCATCGTAGGTCACCGCGTGGAGAAACGATGGGGAATGCTGATCACATGCCTGACCACCCGTGCAATCCACATCGAGGTCGTGCACACCCTGAACACCAACTCATGCATCATGGGACTCCGCAACTTCGCAGCACGCCGAGGTAGTCCCAAGACCATCTTTAGCGATTGCGGAACGTGCTTCATTGGTGCGAGTCGTGAATTACGAGAAGCGGCATCGTCCATCAACCAAGGCGAGATGATGAAGAAGTTCGGTGGTACCGAGACAATTTGGAAGTTCATCCCCCCAGCGTCGCCGCACATGGGTGGCAGTTGGGAACGCCTGATAGGTATAGTTAAGCGCAACCTGATGGCCATTCGTCCTCCGCACAAGCCCAACGACGAAGTTCTACGAAATCTGCTGACCGAGATCGAGAATACCGTGAACTCGCGACCACTGACTCACATCCCACTAGATGACGAATCCGCACCTGCTCTCACCCCTAATCACTTTCAATTGGGGTCATCCGACGGAACAAAACCGCTCTGTGTCCTGGATGACACCGGAACGGTTCTCAGACAAACCTGGCGTACATCTCAGCGACTGGCCAACCAATTTTGGAAGCGTTGGCTGATTGAATACTTGCCGGAGATTACGCGTAGGACAAGATGGTATACCAATACGAAGCCAATAACCATCGGCGACGTGGTGGTCATTGTCGACCCGAAGTTGCCCCGAAGCTGCTGGCCTATGGGCAAGGTAATTGAAACCAGCGTCAACCCAAAGGACAAACAGATCAGGGCGGCTACCGTGATTACTGCGAACGGGGTGTTCGAGCGTCCCGTAGCCAAGCTAGCTGTACTGGATGTACGGCGCGACAACTTGTAAGCCGACCTGAAGATCGGCGTACCCGGGGGGATTGTTGAATACGCCCCTGGCGTAGGTGCGCACCTTCCCATCCAGCATCCCATCTACCCATACCAGCGCATAAGGTAATTTACCGAACCTGCGGTCCCATAGACGTTGAATACATCACCATCCATTGTTTACAGAACAAAAACAAACCCCATGTGAACTATTCTAATTAAAAGTAATTTGTTAATTTACCCTTACTAAAAGTACATGCAGTTTATTCCTAGAATCTACTTACACACAAAAAAGCCGAGCAAAATTTTGCTTCCAAAATATGCCATGTTCAACCTACTGTAACTTTGTCAATTATCAATATTTTTAGCTGAAACATTCACTACACTATAAACAATGTATAGACCGTATGTGATCGAAATTTTATGTTGATCAGGCTTATAAATTTGAAGTTTTCATTACATATGTTTTCACATAGTTTTCACAAAGTCATTTTTGGACATACCAATTTCAAAAATCCGTATTTCTGTGAAAAATTTAGATAACATATTTTAAATTTCACAATAGCTTAAAAATACATAGGAAATAATGTGGACGAAATTTGAACTGTTTCCATCAAGTGGTTTGGACTACAGCTGGCGTCAAAGTTGATGCACCAACATGAGTATTTCCCTTTTTCACCCGATATTGACCGTGCTGAAATATCGGTGCAAAAAAAAGCCGAGGACAATCGTCAGATTGTCGGACCCGTGGTGGCCGGAAGCCTCCAACCCAGTTAAGTGTTGCTTTCGTGATTAAATATTGTTGAAAAAGCCATCTATGTTTGTTCCAGAAATGCTAGCCAAGGGTGGGTCCAAGCCACCCGAAGAAGACAAAGTGACAAGGAAGACTCGACATCCATCCATCCCTCCAGACTTGTCAAGGAAAACACGTGCTCCCAAAAATGCACTTGGTTAGCGGAAACGATCCAACCCGAAGCAGAAGTAAACATAACTTCGAAATGAACCCGACAAAGGCGACCCAACAGACGACGCGACCACACGCTGCACGATCACGTGTACTCCGGATAGAGGTTCGGTTCTCTTTCGGTTTCAGTAGCGAGTTTCTTTTTTTCAACTAGCAATAATCGCACCTCGGTTGTACCTCATTGGTTACGGTATCGCCACTGCGCAAAGTTACAATAGCGAGTTAAAAAAAGTAGAAATGAATTTCATCTATACATTTACTATTTATCAAAGTTAGTTGTTTAGTTGGATTTGATACTAGATAGTTGAGAGATTTCATTTGAATTTCAGTTAAATTCAGGCCTTTTTAACAATGACCGGCATGTTAAGACACAACGTAATTTACGGACAGATCCATCTGCTCGGATCATCAGAATCGCAGCAAGCCGTGCTTTGAAACTGACGTGTTTTTTTTTTTGCTGCGTCGTTTTCGCGAAAAAAAAATCAAACAATAATTCGTAATTTAATAAAACTAACAGTGAAATAATAAAATTTCTGCGTGCATTTGAGCCTTAGTTAATACAATCGATTCCCTCTTGAAACGTGTAAGTGTCGGTAGTATTTTTTCGTTTTTTGGCTTTTTTGTCCTTCGCCCCGAACCCGGAAGAAGAGTTACATCAGCTTAGTTTTGTTTATATATGGTAGTATTGTGACACCTGGACATAAAGTTTTAAGCTAGAGTGTTTTTCGACTTTGTCGCGAGTGAATATATGATTATTAGCAGTTTTGAAGTTCGATATAGAGTCCCCTCATTGCGGGCGTTTTGATTATTGGCAGAGTGTGGAGTGAAAAAAAGAAGACTAGTGCAATGTAGAGAACGGCTGGTCAGAAGCAGCCAACGAAGACAACGCGCATGCGCGAGTAAAATACTGGCACATAATTTCAGATGCATTCACCACGTGCTGTACAGAATTTTGGTATGCAGGTTGCATATCTAACGGGCGGTCTAGCAACGTTAATATATTTTATCGTGATTGTATGAATTAATTTACGAATCAACGTCGATTTTTTTATTATTACGAATGAACAAGATAGTGTCATTAAGAAGGCGGCCATGGGTGAGATCTTTCTAATTATAACTATATAACAGCAAACTTATTTTCCAATACTATCTGGATGTGTGTTGCAGTGCCCCTAGCCAAATGATATCGGTAATGTTTACATGCGGGGCTTATTGTATGTGAAAGAAACCTTGGAATGGGCTTGACTCTCCGGACATTCTGAAATGGGTTTCTGGATCTGCAGTAGAGTTAACACTTTATAGCTCTCGGATTAAAGCGGCTTCCAATGGTCACTTGAATGATTGTTGTAAGCAGATTTCTTCCATAATACCATTGCCGGTCGTTGGGTGGCCGATAAAATTGGCCACACACAGAGATCCATCTGCTCTAATCATCAGTCAATAGTGCACTCTCCCTAACACACTATTCTTATCAGTCCGTCACTTCTACTGATCATGATCTGCCGATCGTTATTGGCAATTCCCGAACTTCATCAGTATACTATCGAATAACCAGTAAACATCGCAACGAATATCGTTTTGTGATAATCGACAAAATTAATAAAGTTGTAGCGTTCCTAACCTAATCGAGAACACTGACACTTTTAGTTTATAAAGAAAATGAGAAGAAAGATTGATATTTTCATTTAATTCCAACTACCTTTATTGTTTATCTTGACAGATACGCGTATTTCGTCTTCAATATGCAGACTTCTTCAATGTCGTATGCTAGTACTCGACTCGAATACAGTCGAGTAACGTTTGCAATAAGAAAAATTGACTTTTTCGGATGGCGATAAAAAAAAGCGAAGACAGATAATTGTTTTTGATAAATTTCCCATGGAAGGTAATTATTTAAGCTGACTTGCAAAAACATTCTACGCCCTTGCGAGAGACTTTCCGACAGTTAACCGGAACATTCACCATGGCGGACGAAAACATGCGTGTAGGCATGTTTTTGAATTTTTTTTTGTTGAGTTTCTTTGTTTTATTTACCAATTCCTCCTCAGTTTTCGCGACAAAATTTTTGGTAAGCTTTAGGTTGGTCCAGATATTCTCGATGGGACGCGCACCAACAATTGCTTCGAATAGTGGGCGGACATCAGATCCGGCCAGAACACCGCGTCTTCGCCCTTATGGTATTTTTTGGCGAACGACGCAACTTCCGGCAGGCATGTCGTACTATAAATTTACCCGTTCATGGCCAGTCTAGAGCGAAAGAAGTGCGACTTTGACATCCCCTTCTTGCTGATTGTCAGCAACAGCAGCACCTTCTTGGGGAACTTGGAGTGTGAAATGAACTTCACCTCGGAGCTCACTTCCTTCGTTGCCAGTCGTTGCCATCCAGGGTGAGATAGGTTTCGTCGTCCATCACCACCGCCACCTCGTGATTTGCTGGGAAAATCGAGTTGACCATCTTATTCAGCCGCTTCCGCAGCGTCATTGCCTGCAGCTCCGAAACCAGTGGACGTGACTTCCGCTTTCTGACATGTATATTCATGTTCGACAAGTACTTTTTCACAGTTTGGCCGGTTGAACCGACCTTCCGGCCAAGCGCACGCAGTGATGTAGCCACTTTTCCCTCGGTCTTCCTCTTCAGCATCTTTTGGTGCTTCTTGGTCGATGCTCTGATTGTTGTCTAATAGTGCCAAGATGTTGTAGATGCCGGAACGGGCGTATTCGGCGTCCACAAAGTGCCGCACGATGTCCGTTTTCGACGCGGCGGGGTGCCGTTCTTTGAACGCGCACACTTCTGAACGGATTTGCTTCACTGTTTTTGCCATCACGGTTAGAGTTCGACTGATAGAGCTGTCAAATTTTGTCTGTTGACTCATGGGTTACTATGATTGATGCTGCATGGGTAGTTTTGTCAGTGGAGGTGTAGGTCAGCCCATGAAAAATCGTCAATTTTTGTCCATTTTTCTAATGCAATTAAGAAGTCTGCACGACAATGAAGAAGTCTGCACATTACAGACAAAATACGCGAATCTTTCAAGATAAGCACTAAGGTAAGTTGGGCATAACTAATGTTTCTTCTCATTTCCTAGTTACAGGTATTCCATTAAACAACTCGCACTCTCCAGGACTCATTATTTTTATGTTGATTTCCAATCCTGTTTATACTCTCTGGGTCACCCTACATTAAAAAAATCAGCTTTAATTTTAAGTGACGTGAATGTGATATACGAGAGATGAATTTTTGAATACTGCGCATTTTTTTCCTATTTGCTCGTACAAAACTAGGTTGGGCTACATTCCATCATGTCATTTAATATTAAAACATTTACGGCAAGGATAAAAATTGCCTCAATCTCTTCCATTGATTGTGTTATCTCTCAACGCACACATCAGATACTATTCAAGCTAACTTGAACTTCTATGCCATCCCGAATGTCAGAAATTATTTCAAATTGAGTTTTAATGGTCATGTTTTTCAAAAAAAGAAAAGATAAATCAATAAAAGGATAAATGATTGGGAAACTAGGAGAATATAAAATTAACACTTCATTTGATCACTTTTTAAAAAATAAAAAATTAAACATTGAAACACTTTTTCAAATTTTCGCTAGTAAACGCGAGCAAATCCCTTTAAATTCCACTACGAGCTTACCTTTTGACAGATAGGCCTATTTCGTCTGCTACTTACAAACTTCTTCAGTGTCCAGTGCTCGACTTGAAGAAGTCACTGAAGAAGTTTGTAAGTAGCAGACGAAATAGGCCTATCTGTCAAAAGGTAAGCTCGTAGTGAAATTTAAAGGGATTTGCTCGCGTTTACTAGCGAAAATTTGAAAAAGTGTTTCAAAGTTTTATTTTTAATTTTTAAAAAAAGATCAAATGAAGTGTTAATTTAAAATTCTCTTCGTTTCCCAATCACAATCGTTCTACTAATACGCTCAAAAAGTTTTTTTTATATCGTGTTATTAAAAAAAAGTGTAAGTGAAAGGGATAAATGCTTACAACAAACACTGTAAAGTTCTTGATGCAAAGATTTCAAAAGTAACAAGAACAAAAATATGTTTTCAACAATGAAGCTAGGGTGAATCTATGTAGTAGGTTTATGTTTGTTACTTATATCTCATTAATAATTCTACACGGTTTGTTGAAAATATACATTTTTTTTACAACATAACGTACACACTAGAAAGCACAGATTCCAAACCCAATACCTACGTCCAGCAGCTGACATCCTCCTCGAACACAACGAAAAAAGGCGTGATTGACACCCACCTGCACGGACTTGGCGTGACTGCTGGAGACAGGTGAAAAACGCTTCGCAACCAATTTATATCCACCCATAAAATAAACTAGATCAACATTTCTAATCGATGACTTCCTCCACCTTCACAGTTCACCGACGAGACCCGCTATCGGAGTTCATCATCTAATTTGATCGTTTCTTGCTTCCTGTCACCGAACAGCCGAAACAAAGCACGAAGTCAACAAAGATGTAATTGGCTTACAACCCTTATCTCTTGTCGCTTCGTTCATCCCAACATATCGAAAGGATGATCCTCTTCAACTTTGATCCTACTAGAGGATCGCACTCTGTTCTTCTATCTGTTCTCCTTTCTTTTGTGGAAATCTGACCCTCCGGCGACGGTGGCAGCGACAGCAGATCAGAATTAATTGCTCAGGTGCTGCTAATACATCCTACGACTCCGGTTCCGAAGCACGGTTGACACAATTGGGACCCAGAAGGATATTTAGCTGAGTGTTTAAATACAAATTTATAACTGTCAACTGAAACACTTTGTCACCTTGTTTTTTTTTTTACTCCAGCGGTGGACTGTTTGCTTTTGAAGAGGAAAAGGTCAAGCGTGAAATTCTCTTCGGCTCTGTGCTCGTCTTCAGTGTAGTCCATTCAACATAGGTTTCTTTTTTGCTTTTCTGAAAAGAAAGCAATGAATGAAACCGGACTATTAATATTTGACCGACGACGACGATCAATCGTTTGTCCCCGGATTGTGAGTGATGAGCTGAACATTTTAATCTAGCTGCTACTCTATCTTTCTGGAAGTCGTGGAATATGAACCGTTTGTGTCATGTCACGGTGGCGGGTGGCGGCGGAACCCCAAGCGCTTTGGCATTAATAATTTATGAATGATTGCCGGGAACAGTGAAAAATTTAGATGTAATTCCAGCATAAATCACGTTTCGCTTGATGCTCCCTTCAGTTGCTGCAGGGAAAGGAAAGAAAAGAAAAGGTAAGGTTCACTGTTCACAGTCATACATCACATCGATTCGTCTTGTTCGGTGGAGCCGAGCCAGCGAGCGAGCGAAGGCCAAGATGGATTGAGAAGCCAAGCTTATCGCAGATTGTGAAACAGCAGCAGGTTGCTTGTGAAAGGAAGTTTACTACTTGTGCGATAAATGCACGATTATTTATCCATTTAAATAATGCTACACCCCATTTATGAATACGTAATTTTTTCGGGTACATACACTGCGATAGCAAGGCTCATTACAAGGCAGCTCAACCATTTCCTCCACCCCCCTGGGCATTGTTGCTCCGACGACGACGAAGGTGAGGTGGTGTTTTCTTTTTTCGGTAGGTGATTGGGCGTTGGGCTGCCCTCTGGGTGGGGTTTTGGTTGGACGGGAACATTATGGAAGTTTGCTACTACACACATGATACCTCGGATGGAAGGCATCCATATGGTAGGACCTTCAAGGGTTGAAGTATGAAGTAAGCAACGAGGGGCTAGCATTCTCATATTTGATTCTCTGTTTGTATCGACTATTTGGAAATTTTCTCTTTTAATAAATTTCTGGGTGCACTGCTACTTGGGCAGTTTAGGGTTACATTGACAATACTAGGTCGTTTGACATAATGGTCATTTGGCATACCGGTAATTTGACTGACGTCAAAGTCAAATTTTGACTTGGCGGTCATTTAGCTGATGGTCATTTGGCATAACGGTTACTTTGCATAAAAGACATTTGATATAATTTTGAACTGAGTAAAAACTGTGATTCATTTGACATAACTGACAAGGTATAGGGACCTTCGGCTGATGGCCATTAGGCTCAATGTCATTAGGTCGTATTAAGATAAGTAGAAGATTGAACTCAATATTCCATGAAACATTTGCTATTGAACTTTCATGGGATATTACGATGTCAGAAATAAGTATGAAGACATGTGGTTGTTGGGCAAATTTTCATTTTCTTATGATTAATCATTTGAAATCTTGTACACTGCTGATTGTTTAAAAAAAATAATTTGTGAAAAAGAATTTGTTTCTCAGTTTCTAAATCTGTAAAAAATATAATTATGATATTTTGGGTTGGAATTAAGTGCTAAGAGAAGTGTGGTTTTCAAAATAAAACACATTTTATTGATGTTGAATAATCGTAGTCTTTAAAGTTAAGGCATACAAGCAGTGGCGCAACCAGGGGGGGGTTTTGGGGGTTAAAGCCCCAGAACCAGAAAAAAAAATGAAGGCTAACTATGCTACTACATATATTTTCAAAAAAAAATAATTAAAATCTTATAAGCAAAACTTGCAACACTGCTAAATATAAATGGGTAAGCTCTCTCTTACTCTTTTGCCGTTCTCTTAAAAAAAAATCGATTCATATTCACACACAGGCAGGACAAACCTTATTTCTACAGCAACACAACTAAGCATTGTTTCATACAGTCCGTTTTGAGCGGTTCTTCGTTCACCATTCATTGCTCCACAAAACTATATTATTAGCATTCATAACGTCCAAACGTGACGTAGGTATGCTGTGGAGAAACAAAAAAGAACTGAAGAGCGAAGAGAGTAGTGAGACTCTCACAGTGAGGGGCTAGTAAAAATATTAATTCCAGGGACGTTTTTTTTTGTTTGTGTTAGTGGATCTCTCAATGAACTACCGACGGTTTTTGTATGAGTGAGGCTTTGTATCGATGCTGTCCTACATTCAGTTTTGACATGTTGCACAATTGTCAAGTTACTTGAATTTGAAATTCAATCTCCGATGGCTTGGAGAATGGAACTGGCTTGCGTACTCTTCCTCTCAAGATGGGGCGTACTGCAAATTTTGCGCTCTCTTTGCAACATCAATCGGTCAGCAAGGTACTCCAGGTGGAAAACTTGTTAAACAAGCTTATAGACAGTGGAAAAATGCCAAGGAAGATTTCCGCCACCACGAGAGTGCAAAATACCATTCTTTTTGTGTAGAAAAGGCAAGGTTGTTTGTGGCAACGTTTTCTGAGTCGATCGTTAGTATTGATAAGGCTCTCGATGATGGAAGGCGAGCTGAAGAGAAGAAGAATAGAGAGGCTCTTCAACCGATTATACGCACGGCTATGTTCCTGACACGGCGTGGACTAGCTTTCAGGGGTTATCGGGATACTGGCACGTTTCAGTTAAATGAAGTTTTGACAAAGGAAGAGGGTAACTTTAGGTGTCTTCTGAAGTTTCGAGTTGAGTCTGGAGATAACATTTTGCGAAGTCATTTGGAGAATTCTGCCAAAAATGCGAAGTTTATCAGCTGGAAATCGCAGAATGATATAATCCATGCGTTCAATAGCATCATTTTGCGAAAACTTGGTGATCGTGTCAACAGGTCTAAATATTTTACCGTTTTGTGCGATGAAACCACTGACATATCGAATGTGTGTCAACTTTCATTGTGTGTAAGGTTTGTCGAGAATAATAATGTTTGTGAAGAGTTCCTGCAGTTTATTCCAGTCACTGACACTACAGGGAAAGGTTTAGCCGAGGTAATTTTTCAAGCATTGATTGATTTTGGACTTAACACAAAGTACCCCGTTGGTCAGGGATACGACGGTGCACGAGCTATGAGTGGGCAAATAAAAGGTGTCCTAGCTTTTGTGCGAGAGCTTTATCCGAAGGCGCTGTATGTCCATTGTTGCTCTCACGTTTTAAATCTTTCAATCTCCGAGGATTGTTCAGTTCCTGCAATCCGAAACTGCATGGGAATGATCGAGAGCGCTTACAATTTTTTTAATTCATCAAAAAGAGCAAACGTTTTAAAAATAGAAACTGACAAGATTGAGAAAAGTGGTCCGATGGCAGAGAAGTTGAAAAGAATGTGTCCTACGCGCTGGGTTCAACGTCATGACTCGGTAAAAACGTTCAAAGACCTCTTGCATCCTATTTTTGCTGCTCTGGAAATAATTAAGACATGAACGGACAAGAAAACCTCAACGGATGCTTCAGTAGTTCAGGCGTCCATTGAAAAACCTGAATTTTTGGTCAGCCTTTGTGTAACACACCCTATTTTTTCGATAACTCGTCCGCTGAGTGTTTATTTGCAAAAAGAAAACCTTGATTTGGCATAAGCAATGAACGCAGCAAGGGTAACCAAAAAGGCTCGGGGTGAAATGCAAGAAGATGCAGAAAATGCTTTCCGTACAATCTTTTCTGAAGCGAGTGCACTCTGTGAATCTCTTGATGTGTCCCTTACCAAACCCAGAAGAGTTGGACGTCAGAAAGAGAACAAAAAATTGGAGACTCCGGAAGAGTTCTATAGAAACGAAATCTTCTTATCTTTCCTGGAAAATACCTGGCAAGCTTTGGGGGAAAAGTTTGTCAAACATGCTGACATGTTGGCACCTTTTCAGCAGCTACTGGAAGCAGCATCTGATCCATCGAAAATCTCCGGATCTGCTCAGCATTTAGCCGAATTTTACGACCTTCAGAGCACAGGAATTCTTGGAGAAGCAATTCTTTGGATTTCTGTACTCACAGAGAAAAAACCACGGAATGCTGCTGAAGCCCTAAATGTATGCAACGTTGATTTGATTCCAACCATACATACACTGCTAGCAATAATGGCGACACTCCCTGTTACGACTTGCTGAAAGATCATTTTCGTCTATGAAGAATTTGAAGACATATTTGAGAAATAGTACAGGAGAAAAACGGTTGAACGGTATCGCGCTTATGTATATCCACGAAAATGTTGCTGTCACCGAAGAGGAAGTTTTGGAAGAACTGTCGAACAAACCAAGAAGGTTGAAAATTTGAATCGTTGTCTTAAGCATAAAAATTATATCGTTGTATGTTTGAAGTATAAAATAAACTTGAATTATAAAACTCAAATTTTGATGCCACTATTTTTCCAAAACATGTTACCTTCAAGCTCGCAACCCCCCTACAACCAATTTCTGGTTGCGCTACTGCATAGAAGTTATGAAGTTCTTCAACAAATTCAGATCGATCTTAGACTATTCATCTTGAGTTCATCAATATCGTCTCTCTCTCTCTCTCTCTCTCTCTCTCTCTCTCTCTCTCTCTCTCTCTCTCTCTCTCTCTCTCTCTCTCTCTCTCTCTCTCTCTCTCTCTCTCTCTCTCTATCTCTCTCTCTCTCTATCTCTCTCTCTCTCTCTCTCTTTCTCTCTTTCTCTCTCTCTCTCTCTCTCTCTCTCTCTCTCTCTCTGAACTGCTCTGAAGTTCTACCGCTTAGCAAACTTCATGCTTATCTTCAAACTTCCAATTTGTTTATTCAATTTCCGACAATCTTCATCAACTTTTGTTTAACCAATTATATTTCCACCCAATCCACGGTGATTACCCAAACTTCATAGTAATTCAGAAAATTTATTTTAAAGATTACGTGCTCATTTCAGAAACTCATACAAGTTCTGACCAATTCACTTTACTGCCAAGACGTACATCGGATTGTCTCAAAGCTGTAGGGTATACAATTGACAATATTATATTTAATAAATATTCCGGGAAAAATCCAAGATTCTCCTCCGAAAAATTTGAATTTAATCTATCTTCAAGATATCGTTGTTATCTCCCAGAAAGCTTATCAAAACTGTATAGAAAAATGTATCCTCTACCCTAAAAGATAAACCTGAACATCCTGATCCCCAGTAAACCATCCGAAAGTTTCTATATAACAGGCTTTCCTAAAATGTATCTGTATGAGCTGTTCGCGAGCTGTTATAGCTGTGTATGAGCTGTTATTTCGGAGTGATCAAACAACTATTCGGAAACGGAATGTGGCAACCAAATTAGTTGTTAAATCCACAACAGTCACAATTCCGGGAGCCTCCGAATTTCGCACTAGTCAGTGTTTTTCAGAAAATGGAATGGCTTTAGAAAACTAATAGAAACATTCGTTGTTTAGGAATGAACCAAAAAAGCAATTCGCTAGAACCAATAGCAACTTAAGGAAATTAAGAGCATCAAAAGCGAGCAACACAACGTATTGTCCGGTGCCAGCTTCATACTCACCAAACACGGCTACATTTCATCTCACAAATCTATTCTAAAGTATAATATACTCAATAAAATTGAGTTTTTGTTTAGTAAAAGCTGAAATTTAAATCAATAACTGGTATTATCAAGTAGTAAGGACTGTTTTGGAACTGTATCTGCATGATGATGCAACATAAATCCAGAAACGAAACAAAATTTTATCCACCGATGTTGCGGTGTAGCGATGTTTTTGAGTTTTGTCTAAAAAATAAATTCAAACCACGATTTGGACCACCGTTGAAGATGCCCTTAGTGTTTCTTTTTAATATGTAGACCACTTATAACTATATGGACGTTTACTGTTTCTTGGAAGTTTTCACAAACAGACAGGAATCTGTACAAGGCGCTTCTTCAGGTCTTCATTGAGTTTTACATCAAGTTTGGTTTGCGGCCATCGAGACTTTTTCGAAGAAGGCGAAAGTTTTCCTTTACCCCAGTTCAAATCGTAGCAGTTGTCTCCACTTTTCTACTCTTGAAGGGAATTTTGAAGATCAACACTTCAATTGTGAAGCCTCATGTTTTTGAAAGCAGGATTATTTATTGCTTCAAACTGAAAGATAAATTCATTAAGTTGTGTATCAATTCAGGGTAAATTCTTACCCACATTATACAGTGCTCTATAACATCGACAGTAAGATCTCTCAACTCCGCTAAACTCCTTATACTGTCCACCTCAACTGAATATCTATGAGAATGTTACGATAGTTTAAGTAATATAATTATTTCTAACATTCAAAATTCAGGTGTTTCTAACCTACCTAAAGTCATATAGAATCTACGACCCACTAATTTTTATCAACTTCAGGTTGAATATAACAATATTGTTCACTGTAGATGTAAAGTAGGATAACTAGTCTTAAGTATGGTAACTCATATAAGCACTATTTACGAATTAATAATAAGTTTAATAAAATTAAGAATATAAAAGCATCACATGCCTGCAACTGTAAATATTCCTTTCAGTCCTTTGCCGTTTGTCATTTGGCGGTTCTATTCAATAGAACCCGCATTGTCCCCATCTGTCAAATCGACACGCACCTATTGTTGTTTGAGTGAACCTTTTATTAGCTCAAGGGTTTAAGGTAACGGCGCCTCGAGCCGGGTTGCTGGTTCTGCGGTCGTGGCAACACCTCATATTATACTAAAAATTAAACGGGACAAAATGACAAGAGATATTTTTTCACGCCCTACTACGATCGTCTATTTTATGTTGAAATCAGATTGTTCAAAAATTCAGAAGCTGACGTGGTTTATTCAGGAAACACACATAAGGAAGTAGAAAGTTAAGAAAGAGTTGTAAAATACCGAAAGTCCAACGGATTTCAATAAAATAAGAGCTTTCATAGGATAGCTTGCTTTGGTATAAAATTTCACTGACATTGATTCCATATTTTGATGTATCGTGAAAAGCTCAAACAATACCCTCAAGCCACTTTTGACAGCTGTTGTTAACTGTTCTATCACTTTTCCCTGTATTTTATTATCTAAAATCATTATTTTCGATATCATCGATCGCTTCCAGCTTTGCTTTTCAAATGAGCTGCCTTTATTTTCATTTAACCGTAATGAAATTAAAGAAATTCCCTGACATTCTACTACCTCTACTATAACTTTTTTTCTTTTCCTTTTTCTTCCTTATTTTTCTCTCTTTTTTGTGTTACTTGTAATGCTTTTCTGTAGTGGAACGTCACGTTTATTCCTGTTGACTCTCGCTGAGGTGTGGGACTGCCTGTCCTTTATTTGAAGTCGCTGTCCGATAGTGTATCATCGAATATGGAACCCAAGTCAGAACTGTTGAGTTGTATGCCTTGGAATATCTGCTCTTCTTCGTCCGAGTCTCCTATCCTATCAATCTTCCTAATAATCATCCGTCTCAGGAACTTCTTCTAATATGGATTCTACCATTTTGTTAAGGAATTATTTGATTGTATCCATTTTATCGGCTCTTTTGTTTTAACAAGTTCATTCATTTCTACAGGCTCAATTTAATCAACTTTATAGAGCCAAATTTTCATTTTTATATACATCACATATATACATCAGTTATCTTAATCCTATTATCGGCTACTTCACGAATGTATTCGGTTGATATTTTTGTACACAGTATGTCCTGTTCCACACAATCTGCCCAATTGAAACATGGTCTTCCTCGTTTTACGGTGCTGCTATCATGTATTCCGAAGCTATTTATCGTCATACCGTCTAACATTGTTTCTACTTCCACCGGTTTCTCTTCCTGCGATTGAACTTCTGAGGATAAATGTATAAATCGTTTCGTTAGTGTTGTCACTTTCCGTCGTTTTCCACTGTAGCTTAAAAGTTTTTACAAAGTTTAATACATTTCGGTGCACCTTGAAGGCCTTTGATATACGATCCGAAACTGCTTCTCAGCGATTTAAGGAACCTGTAAGATATACTCCTAAGCATCACATCTTTGTAACTATTCATAAGTTGTATGTCTCATAATTTTCTTGACGTGGGGGTCCTGTACCGGCGTTAGTGATGGGTGCCCATTGAGAACTTCCGTCTTAGCCAGGTGAGTTCTAGTCCAAACGCTAGTAGAGCTGGAGTAAGAATTGATATCAGCCGAATTACCTGTGCAGGATGAGTCAATAGCGCTATTATGTCATCCGCATAGACTCTCAAACAAGGAAGTCGGATACGATATGGACGGATGTTCAAGTGATAGCAACGGCATTTCGCGCTGTAATTGGATAAGTGCTTGATCCAATAAGTATACGAATAACTTGGAGGATAACGGGCATCCTTGCTTAATTCCGCGCACCTTGCTATATTCCTCTGTTCTTTGACCGAACCACTGAAGAGATGTTCTCTCTGTCATGCAGCAGTTAACAATTCGATTTATCAAATATGCCGATACTCGTAGCTTACTGAGCACGTCTGGTACACAGTTGCGGTCGAAGGTTTGTCGCAGATCTAGCGACAGGGTGTATGTTATTCTGCCTTTTCTCCAGCGTTCATCCAGGACCTTTCTGACAACGAAGATTTGGTCTTCTGGGGACGCTGGTACGCAAATTAGTAATTTGGTACATCGCCTAAGAAGGGTTTGAACTGTTCTTACAAAAACCAGGCATAGATTTTGTAAACGGACTGACACAACGTTATTCTACGGTATTCCCCTGGACCTTTGGGACTAGGTGTCTTAAGGATCGGTACTTGTAGGGTCTCCATTATGCAACGCGGTACATCATATTTGTATCACATGATAGGAAGCAGATGATGTGTTTTGTGTCCATAGCGGATCAATTCTGGTTCTACTCCGTCTGTGCCTGCTGCTGTATTAATCTTCAACTGTAGCGCTATTCTTTCCTCATTACCTATTGTTAGTTCCGTTTCAGATGGCGGAGGAAAACCCTCGGCTATTAGAGGTATGTCGTGTGAACTGGAACTTTCTTGCAGGGTAGATTCCCACTCTCGTATAGAAATGGACCTGTTCTTTTTTTGGTTTTGGCGCTGGCGATACTGCTTCAGATAAAGATACGTTAGTCGTACTCGCTCTAATGGTGGACGCATACGGATGTTTTCGAAGAACTTGTATATCTTGATTTCAAGATGTTGTTGATATGCGTTTTCGTTTTCCTTCTTTGCGATCTTCAGAGCTCTTTTTAGGTTTAGGTTTTCCGGATGTTTTAATCTTATCTGTTCGGTGTTTTGGGCGATTTCGGAGCTGTCAGCGAACTGGTGGCCGCTTTTCTAATGCTGTCTAGTACTCCGGACAATAAGGTCGTTGTGTCGATTGTGCTATGAGTGTATGCCCAACTGACTTGTTGATGTACGGTAGTAGCCGTTCTTTGATGGTGGATGATGTTTTAATAAGTTTACGTTATATGTAGGCTTTGCCTTGCGACTGAATATGTTGGGGCATCTGTGGCCGCCTATTGGAAAGTACGCACCTCCTGCAAAGGAAAACCGGTGCAAAATTATGGAATGACTGGTGCATCATCCTACACTGTCATGGCATCATGTGTGTCCGGAGATGACTTGCCCTGATGCGCTACGGGTACACTAAAAGAAGAATCATGATTCGATCCATGGTCATTGTATGACAAGCGACGACGCTTTCGTCCTTGGTTTGGATCTAGCCTTAACATGCTGTCGTGCTAGCCTTAATATGCATTCGCCGTCATTCGATGTCAAACATGTCTTCGTAGTTTCGGTACCGTTTATTTCCATCTTGCGTCCGTGTTCCTTGTATATACCGATCTTCAGTCCAAAAGTCACCACTATTGCGTAAAAGGTTTGTTCTTTGCCCCAAAATCCTAGCCGCGAAAGTTGCTGTAGGTAATGATCCACTAATTAATCCAGCTGCATTTTAGTTGCCTCCTCCGAGAATATTGCTACGGCTTGTTGAAATAACCTTTCCATCCACACCTGGTTTTGCTCTTCGTAGAAAGACACTACCAAGGCCCGTAGTGTTCTAGTATAAAACAGATTGCTATCTGTGCCGGATACAGCGTTCCAAGATTGATGCGCTATCGAAGAGGAAAGACAATTTCCATCGTCGAGTAAAATACATGCTACCAGTATTCCTTCGTATACTATAACCATTTCTTGATTCATTTCCGTTGTTTTTCTCCTTTTTTGTTTTTTTTTTCTTTTTTTCTGTTTTTTTTTTCTTCCTCTTCTTTTTTTTCTTCTTATCCTCCTCTTCTCTGTATTTATTTTTCTTTTTTCTTTCTTTTTTCCTTATAAAACGTGTGGCTATAAAGTATGAAGATGATGTATTAACATTAGGTCTGCACCTCGCTGCAAAGTCCTCACAGCTCGCTCCCATGTCAGCACACCCTCAGAACTGACCTGTGAGCGTGATGTGGTGACTTCCCAGCCGCCTCAGTCCGGCCGAACCTGTGTCAAACCCCCAGGTTGCACGATGTTTGAAAAACCCGTCTGACCATGAATAATTACATTCTTACAAAAGGTGTGGCGAGCCGAGCCGGTCTAATGTCGCGTTACAAAAGAACCCTTAAATTTGGCATATATGAAGAAAACAAATACCTACTGTGATTTTTTTCTTAATTTATTTATTTGCTTTCCCCTTTCTCTTTCTCCTTTTTTACCCCTCGAACTCTCTGTTTTACTAAAGCGCCGATAAAATGCAATTCCAAACAAATCTAAAAGATTAAATGTTAATAAGATCATAAGGTATTTCAAATAATCGACTTCTGATAATCCTGGTATTGCATACTTTCTGTTGTAAAAGGCTCAAATTTCCATACGACCAAAACCTATACCCACAGTCTGGTTCGTTTTAGCGCCACCCGGGGTAAACCAAGACGGTAACTAAAGCAGCTTGAATCCCGATGCCTGCCGACGTCAGACTGGCGTCACCCATATTCAATTCAAAAATCTGGAATGTCAAGCTCGAGAAGAAGTATGTAGTGTCGTAACGTTTGCATTGAAAAAAATGACTGAAAAAAATGACGATAAAAACAAATTTAAAACAGATAATTGCTGTTGATAAATTTCCCATGGAAGGTCGTTGTTAAAGCTAACTTGCAAAAAAATTCTACACCCTTGCCGGTGGCCTTCCGGCAGTTAACCGGAACATTCACAATAGCAGACGAAAACATGCGTGTAGGCATGTTTTTGAGTTCTTTCTTCGTTTTACAGGGTGCGGTAGAAAATCATGCGAAAATGTTCAAACTTGAAATTCACAATTCATCCGGCTGGTTTGTCTTGGTGGCGTTGGACACCACGTTCGAAAATGCCGCCTGTTTTCATTGATGCTGAAGTTAAAATCAACACCGAAGTGTATTTCGGTATTTAAAAGGGCCAATTGCTTCCCTGGGTGAAGGGCAACTTCTCCGAGGACCAAAACGTTGTCCTACAGCAGGATGGAGCGCCGTGTCACACGTCCAATCGAACACAACAATGGTTAAACGATAACATGAAGTTTTGGCCGAAGCATTTGTGGCCCCCTAGCAGTTCAGATCTTAATCCGTTGGATTATTCAATTTGGGCAAAGGTTGAAGCACGAGCCTGCAAAACATCACACCCTAGTGTGAAAACCCTGAAGTCAAATGGAGGACACATTGAATAAATTTGTTTGAAAGGACTTTATTAAGATAACGGCACTCGAAAATGTTGATATTATTGCTTGAGTTAGTTGAAAATGCGATTTGAAAGAAAAATAACAAATTTTCGTATTATTTTCTGCCGCAACCTGTACTTATCAATTCCTCCTCAGTTTTCGCGATAAAATTGTTGAAGGTTGGCCCAGAAATTCTCGATGGAACGCAGCTGGGGGACGTTGGGCGGGTTCGCCGACTTCGGTACCACATCGATATTCAGCCACTCCATCTCCTCCAACGATCGCTTCGAGTAGTAGGCAGACGCAAGATCCAGTCAGAACACCGCATCTTTGCCCATATGGTATTTCTTGATGAACGACGCAACTTCCGGCAGGCATTTCGTACTATAAATTTGGCCAGTCCGGGGCGAAAGAAGAGCGGCTTTGACATCCCCTTCTCTCTAATTGTCAGCCACAGCAGCTCGGAGCTCACTTCCTTCTTAGGGGAAGTAAAATACGAAGTGCCCTGCCAGTCGTTGCCATCCAGGGTAAGATAGGTCTCGTCGTTCATCACCACCGCAACGTCGAGATTCGCCGGGAAAATCGAGTTGACTATCTTATTCAGCCGCTGCCGCTGCGTCATTGCCTGCAGCTCCGAAACCAATGGACGCGACTACCGCTTCCTGACATGTATGTTCATGTGCTTTTCACTGTTTGGCCGGTTGAACCGACCTCCCGGCCAAGCGCACGAAGCGATGTAGCCACTTTTTCCTCGATCTTCCTCTTGAGCATCCTTTGGAGCTTCTTGTCGCTCAAAGTCGTCTGCCGTCCGGAACCGGGCTTTCTTTCGATGCTGACTGTTTTCTAATAGTGCCAAGTTGTTGTAGATGCCGGAACGGGCGTATCCGGCATCCACAAAGTGCCCCACCATGTCCGTTTTCAACGCGGCGGGGTGCCGTTCTTTGACACGCACACTTCTGAACGGAGTTGCTTCACTGTTTTTGTCATCACGGTTAGAGTTCGACTGATAGAGCTGTCAAATTTTGTTTGCTGACTCATGAGTTACTATGATTGATGCTGCATGGGTAGTTTCGACAGTGCGAATAAAGGTAAGTTATGGGTTAAAAATTGCTTGCCGATAATTATCCAAAGAGCCGAAGCCAATATAATTAGGTTGCTGTCTCCGAACACATCATCCTAATAAAAGAAAAAAAAATATAACTTTCCAAACCCGATCGACCCCTTGTTGGTCGACACAATTTTCTCCGGTAGCTGTGCCTCCCATCCTGTGTGCCCTTCCACCGAGGCATGTAATCCTTTCTACGTGCCTTCAAAGAGCACCTACCTACGCCTGAACCAAGGTTGTGCAAGTTGACTACCAAAAGCCAAAGTACACACAAACACCTACCTCGTTCGGTACATGAAGCGTTTTCCGATACCCACTTTCAGCAGCACTCTGGGCCTTCAATCATCGCTCTTATCAGATTAGCCCGTGTGTTTCAATAATTTAAGACGGAAGTAATAAATCTTGCCCCTCTTTTAATCCGAGCTGCACCGGTTTTGCTGCTCTCCTCTCTCTCTCTCCGGCTGGCTGTTCAGTGCAAAGTGCGATATTCGAAATCGTGTAAATCAAAATCGGCTTTGGCAAAATCGAACCAAGTTTAATCACGCGGGCAGGAAAAACACGAGCACCTGACTAGTGGAGCAAACTGCATCGATCGAAATTACAGCTAATTGCTATAATCACATACCTCTGTACAAACCCCACTGCAGCAACATTTCAAATTTTAATCAACGGTTGGAGGAGACCCGGGAGTTTCGCATATTTTAATCACTGTTTTGCCCCGGCAGCGGTGGTGTATGTGAAAAGTCAGTTGCAGGCGCTGCCGTAATCGTTGCGAGGCGCCTGCAAAAACAAATTCCTAGGAAAAATCAATAACTTGCAGAGGGAATATCTTTCTGGACTTTCAACAGTCCAACAGCTGGCTGCTACAGAGGTGGAGCTCGAGTGTAAACAAACTCATAACTTACGGGAGGGCGTCGCTGGCTGGGTTCAATTATTGTGTTTTCGGTGAGTTTGATTCATGGCAGTCTTCGATCGAAATTGAAACGACTCAATCAGGCTGGCCGTGGCAAGGGGCTATTTGTGGGATGAGTGTAGATGCTCACGGTTGAGATGATGGTAGTTTAGGGGTGATTTATTGATCGTTGGTAGCAATTTTCAATTTGTGATCGATTGTTCGATTGAAAGTTCAACCGAATAATTACAACAAAAACACTTCAAATTTCAAACCTGGCATTCTCACAAGTCGGTTTTGGCAATTCACGTTAATCGTGCAAGCTGCTACTTGATCGAACACAGGTAGGTGGGTATTCAAAGCACAAAAGTTAATCCAATTTCACACGATCTACAACCCGGGCCTTCGTCGAAATACGGCAGGGAGATCGCGGTACGGCGGTAGGACGAGAAACAAGTGACGCAAGCAATAGAAAATCAGATCACAGCATGATCTTGAACCGAAATGCTCAACAGCGTAACAACATTGATCTCCGGGAATCGGATCGACCTGCGGGTACCTGCTGCCAAAGCCAAACACTTCTCTCCCTTGCTACCTGCCATGCTTAATCTTTCAAGCAGTTTGACACTTTTTTATTCCCCTGCTCCGACTCAAAGCCGAGACCTGGGAGAGAGAACCCTTTTCACAGTGAATTTGTAACACGATACTTTCGAGCTGGTCCACGCGAGGGGGTCTAGTTTGGATTTTTCAAGAAGTCAATTCTCTCCCAGAAGTAGGATTAGCACATCTCCCCGCGCTTCAGCCACCGCCCTCTCGAATCCGAAGAAGCGAACATGAGTGGAGAGTTTTTAATTAGACCTAGTTGGAGGTGAGCTCGAGGTACCAACTAACCAACCATTGAGCGATTTTCAGACACAAGCTTGTCACCTCCGATTAGTAGCCGGACTTTCGGCTGCTAGTGCCGTCGATGGGATTAGGTAAGATCTTGTTTAAATACCGTTTAGTCCCCGCGCGCCCAGCTGAAGGCTTTCGATTCACCGGAATTGTCAGCAGGGGGTCATTTTCGGACGCTGTGCTCTTCTAGGAATTTGTGCTGAAGCATTCCACTTTGAGGAGCTTCATTGTCACTCCTGGACAGGCTCGCTTCACTCAACAGATGACTCATGTTTCTCCCGCAGGGGATCGTCATATGTCCTCTCTCTCTCTCGATCTCGGTGCAAGTCACGCAATGTTTTCAAGGTCCAATTCCGAATGCGATAATTTGCTCTAATTCCCAGTTAGCTTGGCTAAACTTTTTGTCCTCAAAAGTTATTTTCCACTCGGGTGCATTGCTTCACTATAATCAAGTTGTTTGTTCTCATTCCGAGCGCCGAAATTCTCCTTTGAGCAATTCCCGCAAGAAACCGCTAGACTTCCGTGTGGGCTTCGACGGTTTTATTAAATTCACATTTCTTCTTCGATTATAAATAAACGCGGAAACTGTTTACCGAGTCTCTCGAGGAACCTCACGCTGGGGTGGAAAATGGAACCCGTGGGCTTTCTCATTCCGATCCGGCTAGGCAGGATAGCAAACATAGAGAAGATAGCTGTAGGTAGCTACCGTCCGTCGTCGTCGAATGGTGTGTGGCGTGTCGGTAATTGACTGTTGCTTAGGAATCGAAGAAACAGAAAAATTTGGAACGCGCAGGTGAAATATGTGCGGTGGTACCTCTACTTTTCTTTGGGATGGGATGGCATCATGATACCGTTCATTTCTTTTTTTTGTCGGTTTGCATGTCAGTGGGGAGTGAAATGGATTCCATTGTTTGGTTGCGGCTGCTCGAGTTGCTCTAACTGCTTGCTCCAGTAATTGAAAAAAAAAGAAGTTGAATGATCCGAACTTTTGGAAGGAAATTAAAAATAATGTAATCGACAAAAATAAAATAATTGAAATTGTAATTCACAATTACAAAAAAAAAAAACTAGTTGTGACAACCTGGACCTACTGAACGTTTTTTATTTTAAGAAAAGCAGAGCAATTTGAAATGGATGAAGATCAGTTAATTGCTCCGAATATATGCGAATATGATTACAGTTTTCCGTAAATACTAGTTTAAAACCTATACATATAGTTAAGTACAATTAATTAATACATAAACCTATTTTTTTCCGTCGGCCTATTTCCTCACATGGTGACAATCACCGACGCTAGGGAGACGACTCCACTACCTGGACCCTAGCTAACGACTCATGACTATGAGCCGGGACCAACGGTCTTACTTCCCTTCCGAAGGAAGACGTGACCAGATTTTTTTCGCCTCAGAAAAACCACCGACGTCGACTGCGATTGAACCCAGCCCCACTGGGGTTGTGCCAGTAGCAGTCACGCTTACCACTACACCACTGACGCCGGCATAAACCTAATTATGTACAATTTGTTTATGAACTAAGTACAGATTAACGTAGTGAAAACGCGAGTAGCAATTCGGTGTCCTTTCACAAGAAAAAAACGGATTGATAAGAAATTAAATTGTAAGTAAATAATTAGATGATTTCGCCTACTACATACATTTGCGTTGTACGCATGTATTTGTGATGGTTTTTTATGCTCTGAACACTGCATGTTGTGCGTTTGACTGTCAGCTTTCTTTTGTTTACTTGTTTGTGCGGTTCAAATTCTGCGTTTTCAAAATGTTGCGTATTGAAAAGGTAGTGATAATTAAGGTTCTGGACACATGGCTAAGTGAGAAGGGTATTACTATGCGAAAATTGGCGAAGCGGTTTGGAATTCATCATGCGAGTGTTAAAACCATCATTAATAAGTCTGGGGAACACTATTCTTTGGATGAGCTACCAAGAAGAGGCAGAAAACCCGGTTCTTTCAACCCGAAACTGGAGCAGAAAGTGGAATTTCTAATCATGAAGAACAAATCAATGTCAATACGTGATTTGGCCAAAAAAGCAGGAACGAGTGTCGGAATGATCCAGCGTATCAAGAGGCGAAACCACCTGAAGACCTACAAGAAGCAGAAAATCTCGAAACAAAGTTCAGAACAGAAGAAGCGAGCAGCAACAAGGGCCCGGAAATTGTATTCGCGTCTTTTGCAGCGTCCGGATGCCTGCGTTTTGATGGACGATGAGACCTATGTAAAGGAGGACTCAAAAACCCTTCCAGGTCCACAATACTTTACTACCGTCGTTGGGGAGGATGTGAGCGATGCGGACAGGTCGATTCAAGTGGAGAAATTCGGTCGAAAGGTACTGGTATGGCAAGCAATATGTTCCTGTGGTCTGAAGTCAACCATTTTTTACACTACCGGAACTATAAATGCGGAAATCTATAGATCTGAGTGTCTCCAGAAGAGATTGTTGCCTTTATATAAGACGCATAGTACACCTCCACTGTTTTGGCCGGATTTAGCGTCGGCTCACTATGCCAAAACCACTCTCAATTGGCTTGCAGAAAAGGGTATAGATTTCGTTGAGAAAAATATCAATCCACCAAATTGCCCTCAGCTTCGAACCATCGAACGTTACTGGGCAATCGTGAAGAGGGTCTTCAAGAAGACTGGTAAGGCAGCTTGGAACATGCAGGAGTTCAAAGTTTGTTCAAGTTTGAGGATAGCTTATTTTCGATACACTCCTTATTCAGAGATTAAAAATATATCAAATTCTAGCTTTGATCAGCTGTAAACGCGAACACTGATTACAAGGACTTGTTTTTAAAGAATTTGAACAACGTGAATTGATTGTTTTTTTCGGTTCGTTAATTTGTTAGGCTCAGGCGTGTGTAACACTTTGCGGAGCCGATATTCAATATTGTAATTGTAATTGTAATTGTAATAACAATGTTTCATTAATCGATTTTAGTAAAGTGGGGTGCCAATTACTCGTGGCTAGCTCGAGGTTAATGGGTCGCATTATCGTTTGGAAGTGGCTAGGCAGGTAACTTATTTCAGGTATTAGTTGCTGCTCATGGTTGCGACATCTACCAAATCCTCGGTCCCTGTAGTTCCTTTCAGGAACTAAGCCGCAGATGGGTGACCACCCAAGTAACCACAAGCATTATATTATTGCACTTATTCAACCCACAATCAACATCGGTGATGTAGGATCGCATCAATTCAACAGTTGTCAAGTAATGAAGCGTGAGATAAGCTTAAGCATGTAGTGATGCATTACCAATGCAATAATGCTACTTTAACAATGTCTTATGGCATTACATAAGAAATAACATAAGTTCGATATTAGTGGGGCCCTTTTCAGCTTTAATCCAATTTCAATGATGTACTAGACGTAATGCATAAGGCTTGCTTCATTTAGAATTGGAACAAACTTTTGCTCATATTGGGGCGCTCCTGGTGGACGGATTTGGAAGTTCTTGACGCCCACGTGTCGGGAATTTTGTCAGCTTCACGTATGTATTTTTGACATTCCGCAAATCGACTATACTTTGTAAACAATCAACATGGAAGCCGAAAGAAGGGAAAAAATTGTGCACAGTTATTTGTAAAATCCATTGTGGTCTGCATCTAGGCTAGCTAAACAGCTGAAATTGCCCAGAAATACCGTATGGCACGTTATCAAACGGTATAAGGAAACATTGACGACGATTCGGAAGCCTCAAGCCAATCGTCGGAGTGGAACTGTCGACCGGAAGCTGCGTGGTAAGATTTTGAAGACGATTAAGAGGAATCCCAATCTGTCGGACCGTGATTTGGCCAGAAAATTTGGTGCTGCCCATAGTACCGTGAGGAGAACTCGACTCCGGGAAGGAATCAAGTCGTACCGAGCTAGCAAACAGCCAAATCGGACCATAAAACAGAATAGTGTGGCCAAAATCCTTGCTCGGAAGCTATACGACCAGGTGCTGACCAAGTTCGACGGGTGTCTTCTGATGGACGATGAAACCTATGTCAAGGCTGACTTCGGGCAAATCCCAGGTCAAAAATTTTACTTGGCAACGGCTCGGGGGGATGTTCCAGCCAAATTTAAATTTGTTTTTGCCGACAAACTTCCACGAAAATTCATGATTTGGCAGGGCATTTGCAGCTGTGGCAAAAAAACGAAAGTTTTCGTTACAAATAAGACAATGACGTCGGTACTATACCAAAAAGAGTGTCTCCAAAACGAATTTTGCCGTTAATTCGATCCCACGACCATCTCGTAATGTTTTGGCCAGATTTGGCAAGCTGTCATTACAGCAAAGTCGTTCAAGAATGGTATGCAGAGAAAGGGGTCCAGGTTGTTCCGAAAAACCTTAACCCACCCAACTGCCCCCAGTTCCGCCCTATTGAAAAATACTGGACAATCATGAAGAGGAGACTCAAGGCAAAGGGATAGGTTGTCAAAGACATCAATCAGATGAAGACCTGGTGGAATAAGATAGCTAAAACGATGGACGAAGAAGGTGTGCGCCGCCTAATGAGCCGTGTTACAGGAAAAATTCGAGAATTCCTTAGAAACCGTGACGAATAAGTTTATCCGTATTTTTTCTTAAAAGTATGAAGAAAACGTTACATTTGTATAAAAAAAGATCTTGAATTCAATACTAAATAACTGAAATACAGGCAATTGTTTTTGTTCCAATTCTATCTGAAGCAAGCTTTAGTTTCACTATGATATCTTACAGCACCGTAATCAACTCATGTCGGTCCGACAAGATATCATACAAAAATCAACCATTTTTCATGAGCTGGAACTTCCAAAAAACCGACTTCAGTATTCTAGCGTAATACACAAATTAAAGTGGCTAATAAATAACAGAATATCAATAATATAAAATGATTGCCGATTGTCATAGTTTTAGAAGCCAAAATTGAAAATATCCAAGTTCTCCAGTATGAATATTGACTGTCCCATTCAGATTGACTTAAACAATGGAGAACATTCCTGCAATTTAGAAAAAAAAAAACGATGTTAATATAGAATACCGATTTATTGTGTGAATCGATTTTAAAGATATTGCAAGCAATAAATTAATGTTCGACGGAACGAAGACCGTTGGGACAGCTAGTTCTTGATAAAATGCAAAGTAATCACGGTCGTGATCTTCTTCAGAAAATGTTGTACAGATTTTTTGGAAAAAGTTTGCAAATAGGTTACAATTTTCTTCCGAGCTATTCCCTACATTTCTGTCAAAATGCATTTTTGAGGGAAAATTGTTGGATTTTGATTTGGTTTTTAAGTAATTAAAGTAGTTCCTTGAACAAGTTTGCTAAATTTTTACTACTATTTTATTTTTGTGTAGGTTTCATGAACTATTTGCTTGCGATTAACTAGATGTTTTATTTGTTTGTTATACCAGATGGAATATTTGGTAATTCTGCGACGTCGTTTTTTCTTTAGAAGTATTTCTTGTGAAATAATTTCTGTTAAAATTTTGTAAAAGACGTCTGCAGCAGTTTTGACATTTCCTTCATTTCTTTATATGCCAATCTACATTGCTTAATTTCAGTTTAATGTTTCCATAACTCGCTTATTGGTATTCAAAGACTTCCTCGTATTCGCAGTCGTTGGGTTTTTGGTATACATGTACGAATAAAGAGTATTCGATTGCAAGGTGAAACGCTTCATTTTTTCACAATGGAGTTAATGATTTGGTAACACAGAAGTCTTCATAAATAATCGTTAATAAACAGTCCAAATAAAAATTTTGTTGATTTTTTACGGGATTAATTTGGTTATGTCCCAGATTGGTCATTTTATCAAAAATGAACTGCAAAGTTTCGTTATCCCTCACGATTGGGAGTAAGATACTTTGATTTTCAGAGTCCAGAATGAAGTCAGCTAGGCGTTGATTAAAGTCCCCTTAAATGTAAACTTTTACTTCAAGAGGAAGTTGAAAATTTGGTTAGCAATTTGGAAGAAAAATTCATACAGTGACTGGCAAAAATAAAGATCCACCTTTGATCAATGTATTATTGTTGTGAAAAAAACACGTATTTCTTAAAAAGTAGGGTATTCCAATAAATTTTTCTGAAAAATAAACATAGACGAACCATTTACTAAAATAACGATCACTTTTATTCCTTGCATAAAATAAAAACAAAATTATTGGAGTTAAGTAAAATACGTATGACATACAAAAAAAATCCACTTCATGTATGAATAAAAGAAAATAATCGAAAGAGTTGGAATCAACTCTTCAATAGTCAATATGACCTCCCTTCGCTTCTATGATAAACTGCAATCGTTTCGGGATGCTTTTGACTAGGTTTCTGAGGTGTTGTGGATCCAACTCATTCCAGGCCTGCTCCAGTGCCGCAAAATATGTCGTCGTGTTTGTTACGTGGGTTTATTGTCGAGAATTGCCCAGAGATTTTCAATTGGGTTTGAATCCGGGCTCTGGGGAGGCCATTTCAAGGGTTTAATCTGACAGGCTTTAATCCAAAAAAAGCTTGTGTTTTCTTGGCCGTATGCTTTGGGTCGTTGTCTTGCTGAAAAATGTAATTATCTTCCAGACCCATTTTCAGCAAAGATTCTTCCATATTCTCGTTCAGAATATCTATATACCCATCTGCCGTCATAATACCACTGATAAGAACCAGATTTCCCACTCCAAACCATGAGAAACAGCCCCAGACCATGATATTTTCACCGCCGTGCTTCATGGTCCCTTGAAGATGTTTATCTTTCAGCCCTTCATCGCTTTTCCGCCAAACTCCCAGTAGCCGTTTTCTGTTGAATAGCTCAAACTTTGATTCGTCTGACCAAACATTCCGTTTCCAGAACTCCAGTGGCTTATTTATATGGTTTCTTGCAAACCGCAATCGCTTCTCCTTATTCACCCTACTTATGAACGGCCGTTTCCGAGCAAAATGACTTTTCAAACCGTGCTCAGCAATGCGTCGCCGAAGTTTACGATCGGATATCGAAAGGCTTAGCATTTCTCTGAGCGCACGTATGGTAACAAACGGATCCTTTTTAATTTCTCGGATGATTCTAGTGTCTTCGCGGTGATCAGACTTGCGATTGCGTCCACGTCCTGTTCGATCTGCAACACTTCCAAGCTTTTGGTGTTTTAAACTATTTCCTGCACTGCACCATGGCTTACACCATACTTTTCGGCAACTTTGCGCTGAGATTCGTTTTTTGAGCAATCGCGCACGATAAGATTTCGAACTTGGACTGTTATTTTCTTTCCTCCCATGATCGATTCTTAAAAAAATCGTCACTTGGGCTAAACTCACTTATTTCTCACAACTGTAGCAATTATATGTGATGGATGTAAATAAAGGCATGTCAAAAGCATGATCAACAAGGGGTAAGCCAAGTGGAAGTACACGGAAAGTATTTTTTTTCCTAGTGGATCTTTTTTATTGACATACCGTAAACACAAGCTTATTTCATTTTTCACATGCAGTTGGCTGAAATGAATATGTATATTCAAAATTTTACGCTAAGCCTCATGAATGATACCCAAATATGTACAGTACAGGTAAGAAAGTTGTTATTGATACGAAGTTGTAAAGATATCTATGCCTGATTAGTATACGGCTCGATGGATCTTATTTTTTCGCCGGTCACTGTAAGTGTTTTTTTTAGCATGATCTGGTGGAACATACACAGAGGCGAAAACATGCGTTTCACCTGCTATGCGTGATTTCAACCAAACGTGCTCAAATTCTTTGAAGTTGTGGGAATAATTTCTGAATTGAAATCAGCTGAAAGAGCTATTAGCTCCAAGTTGTTTTGTAGATGTCTTTACGAAGGAAGAAGGTACTTCGGACTACTAAACAACGGAAGGCCGCAAAATTAGGCCCTATTACCGATCTGTACATTGTTTCCCGTCCTACCTGATCATTCATTTCGCCAATGACGACTTTTACGTCCCGCTGTTGGCAGCCATCACACACTTGCTCTAGCTACGCATTGAACGCTTCTTTTTTGTCATCAGGTCTCCTTTCGTGTGGTCCGTGTACGTTGATGATGCTGTAGTTGAAGAATCGACCCTTGATCCTCAGCTTGCGCATTCGCGCATTGACCGGAGACCATACAATCACGTGTTGACGCATTTGCCTAGCACTACTAAGCCGGTGCCCAGGTCGTTTGTGGTACCACAGCTCTGGTAAAAAGTAGCCCTTCGTAGTCCGCTCTTCCATACCTTCTGTCCTGTCCAGCAAACCTCCTGCAGTGCTACGACTTCGAAATTACGTGATTCAAGTTCGTCATAGATTATCCTATAGCAGCAAGGGAGGCAGAGCGATTTGCAGTTCCATGTTCCGAGTTTCCAATCGTAGTCCGTATTTCGCCGCCTAAGTCTTTGCCGACTGTTTTGGTCCTTATTAACTTCTGTATTATTTATAACATTACATTTTTTAAGGGCGGCTTGTTGGGGCTTCCCCAACTCCCTGTCTCGCCGGACGACCATTGTGCACAGCACTGTTTAGAGTCCCACGCTGGCACGATGATCAACCGCTCCTTACATGGAGAACAGAAGCTCAGATAGACTGCATTCTTTGAAGATTCAGCATATGACCAAGGTCCCACCGGGGTTGGTTACCCGATCTTTTCAATGCCTACTCATACCCCAGTCGACACCACGGGGAGGTAGGGATAGGGATAGGATAGGATTTTCGAATTCTTTCTGCAGTTGTAGCTTGTTTTTTTATATCGAGAGAGTTCTCTCTCTTCACGAGAGCCCAATACCGCTCGATAGGTCACAACTCCGGGCAGTTAGGTGGATTCGCTCCTTTCGGTACAACATTGACTCCATTCGCTTCATACCATTCCAAAACATCGTTGGCGTAGTGACAAGATGCCAAATCAGACCAAAATAGCGAGGGAGCGTCATGGCTTGGTGGGAATGGTAACAATCGCTTCTTTACGCATTCTTCACGGTCCTTGTTCACCGTTCCGGTAGTGATGAAGCTTTGGCTTGCTCGACCACAGCTGCATATTGGCGCGTGGCGCTCATTGTCAGGCAATATCTAATAATCGAAGCAAGCAAACTCATCACTACCGAACGAACAAGACAAAAAATGCGTAAACGTTATTACCATTCACCCTCATGGTCTGATTTGGCATCTTATCACTACGCCAACGATATTTGGAATGTATGAAACGAATGGAAGTCAATGTTGAGCGAATCCGCAACTGCTTGGCGGTGTGACCTATCGAGCGGTATTGGAAGCAAACCGTGAAGAACTCCTCTCGATATAAAACGAAACTGCAACTGCGAGAAAATTCGAGTCTAATCATACCTACATGGCTCGACAGAATGTAATCGAATTGGCAAGACACTGATCTATGTAGTCTTTCTGTTCTCCCGTAGCAAAGGAGCGGTTGATCCGTGCCGGCGATATAGGCAGTGCTGTGCACAATGTCGTCGGCGGAGCAGGAGATTGGGGAAACAACAAGCCAAGATAATGATGATATAAATAATGCAAGTATCAGGATAGTATGACATGACAAACTCCAGATCGCTCTGCCACTGCTGCTTATAGGATAATCTATGACGAATGAATCACCCGTAACTGATCATAGTAGAGACAGGAAGATAGGCCCGGATACGAGAGGCTGCGGGAGCTGTGAAATTGCACAAACGGTACCTGGCGTTTCAATTAATAAACGCGACAATTACTGTAAGTCTTCAGTCAATGCGCGAATGCGCAAGCGGGCCAAGTCATTCTTTGGCATCGTCGAAGCATGGTCTCCGAAGGAGACAATGACAGAGAGCGTTCAATGCGTAGCTAGACAGTCATCGTCAGCTCACCAGCAGGACGTAAGTCGTCATTGGCAGATAGTCGGGTAGGACGAGACAATGTACGGATCGGTGATAGGGCCTAATTTTGCGGCCTTCAGTGTTGTGATCAAATTTATAACCTTCTGGAACATCTGCAAAGCAATGACTGGGCTAATGAAATTATTCCTCAGGGGCCAGTACCGTTTGGATGAAGTCGCATGTGTGTTCACGGGTCGTGCTGAAAGGCATACGTGACAATGGCAGATCCATCGAGTATCAACACTAATCAGGCATGAATCTTTACGGCTTCGTATCAATAACAGCTTTTCTTGCAATACTGGCACATCTTGGGTATCGTGAAGACTTAGCGCAAAATTTGAATATATATTTCGGCCAACTATGTGAAAAATGAAACTAGCTTTATTGTTTACAGTATGTCAATAAAAAGATCACTGAGAAGAAATACTTTCGATAATACTTTCCTTGGCTACGCAGTGATAACGCTATTACATCCATCACACAGTGTGAAATAAGTGAGTTTAACCCAAGTGACGATTTACAAGTATGGAGGAAAGAAAATAACAGTCAAGTTCAGCGTGCTGCGATAAACGAAGATCTCAGCGCAAAATGAATAAATAAGTGCAATGCAAAATGAACAAAACGCAGAAACTTTGGAAGATCGAACTGGAAGTTGTGGACGCAATCGCAATCTGACACCGCGAACACTAAGTCATCCAGAGAAATTAAAGAAAGGATCCGTTTGTTACCATACGATAGCAGCTCAGAATGCTAAACCTTTCGATATCGATCATCGGCTCGGCGTATTGCGAGCTTTGATTTTGAAGTCATTCAGTGAAGCAACAATTTCATAAGAAGCCAGAATTGAATAAGGAGGAAACGTGCGGTTGCAAAATATATCGCGCCGGAAGTTCTGGAAATATGATGAAGTTTGGTATTCAACGAGCGGCTACTCAAATCTTGGCTGATAGGAAGGCTGAAGATAAACAGGACCGAGAGCTACGTGTATTGAAATATCATGGTCTGGGGCTGTTTCTCATGGTTTCGTGGGGCTGCTGTATCAGTGTGTGCTGACGGCAGATAATTATATGGAATATTCTACAGACGAGGAAATATGGAAGAATCTTGGAGTCTGGAGATATTACATTTTCAGCAGCATGAAAACTACGTGAAGGCTGGAAACTTTTGGACCTGTCAGATAGGCTTAGCAATCAACATCTGACGTTCAGCAATTATCTGGAGCAATTTAAACAATAAACACGTATTAAATGCGACGACATATTTTGCGGCATATAATTGACCTGTATTGCCTCAGAGAACCTAGTCAGAAATACATATTGACTATTGAAAGAGTTGATTCAGCTCTTTCGTTATTTTCTTTATTCATACATGAAAGTGAATTTTGTATGTCATACGTATTTTACTGCTCAACAATTTTGTTTTATTTACATGCAAGGAATAAAGTGATCGTTATTTTAATGGAAATGGGCCGTCTATGACTATTTTTCAGAAAGAGTATTGGAATACCCTACTTTTAAGAATGCGTATTTTTTTCACAGCAATACATTGATCAAAGTGAATCTTTATTTTGCCAGTCACTGTATGAATTTTCTTCAAATTGCTAACCAAATTTTCAACTTCTAGTAAAGTTTACATTTAAAGTGAGCAATATCAACGCCAGCAACCATTCTAGACTCTGAAAATCAAAGTATCTTTTCCCAATCGTAATTAACGAAAACTTTGCAATTCATTTTGATAAAATGACTCTGGAAACAACCAAATTGAGGAAATCCCGTAAAATCAGCAAAATTTTATTTGAACTCTTTATTAACAATTATTTATGAAGACTTCTGTGTTACTGGAAATCATTAACTCCCATTGTGAAAAATTGAGCTGATTTCACTACTGCAATCGTATTCAGCTGCATATACCAAAACGAACTACTGAGCTCTGGAAGTCTTTATTCACCAATGGCTTGAGTTATGGGAAATAAACTGGTAAATGATATCAGATTGGCATATAAATTGAAGGAAATGTCAAAACTGGAACGTCTTTGCAAAATTTTAACGAAGCATTTCACAAGAAAATACTTCAAAGAAAACGGCAAAATTACCAAATATTCCATCTGTATAACAAACAAAATAAAACATCAGTTAATCGCGAAGCAAAATGGATTCTAGGAAAAATAAAATAGTAAAAATTTAGCAAACTATTCGAAACACTAATTACTTAAGAGCCAAATCAAATCAACAATTTTCCCTCAAGTACATTTTATTTGAAATCAAATTAGCTCGGAAGAAAATTGTAACCTATTTGGAAACTTTTCAAGTATCTGTACAACATTTTCACGTGTGTTCTGATGTCAGAACTATGTAACGGTCTTCATTCCGTCGAACCGATAATTTATTGCTGCAATCTTTAAAATCGATTCACATCAAATCGGTATTCCATATTAACATCATTTTTTTTCTAGGTGCAGGAATGATTCTCCATTTGTTTAAAGTCAATCTGAAATGGGACATCAATATTCATACAAAGGAAAATTTAGTTATTTTCAATTTTGGCCTCTACTATGACAATCGGCAATCCTTTATATTATTGATATTCTGTGGCCGCTTATTTAATGATACGCTAGAATACGTCGGTATTTTTGGAAGTTCTCATGAAAATGGTTGATTTTGTATGATATCTTGTCAGTTGTATGGTGTTGCAGTGGCACAATAGATATCATGAAATGACTAAAACTGCTTCAGGTAAATTGGAACAAAGACAGTACTTCATATTTCAGTTATTTGTATTAATTCAAGATCTTTTTATACAGATGTAACGTTTTCTTCTGCTGGAAAGATGCGGATAAGCAGGAGATTCTCGAATTTTTCACTGTAACGCAGCTCGATAGGTAACCCTTCTTTCGTCCGTCGTTTTTATCTTATTCACCGGATCTTCATCTGATTGATGTCTTTGACCCAACTGTCTGTAGTCTCCTCTTCATGATTGTCAGTATTTTCAATAGAGGCAAGGCAGTTGGAGATAATTTTTTCGGAACAACCTGGACACTCTCTGCATACCGACTAACGAACGACTGCTGTGACAGCAAAATCTGTGGTAATCAATGGTCGTGAAATTCTGAAACGCTCTTTAATTATAGTACCGACGTCGTATATTTGTAACGAAAACTTTCGTTTTGCCACAGCTGCCAAATCATGAATTTTCGTGGAGAGACTATCAGCAAAACAAATTTAAATTTGGCTCGTATCCCAATATTACAAACAAAATTTTGACCTAGTTGCCGAAATCAACTGTGACCTTAGGACTCATCGTCCGTCAGAAGACACCCATCAGGCTTGGTCAACTCTGATCTGCCTTTCCACGAGCAGAGATTTTAGCCGCACCTAATACTGACATGGTCCATTTGGCTGTTTACTAGCTCATTTTGACTCACGGCTATGGGCAACTGCAATAAATCGCAGTCAACAGTCAGTTCTGTAATCGTCTTCGTCTTCATCTTACCGCGCAGCTTCCGACAGTTCCGCTCCGAACATTGGCTTGGTATTTATGCTGTTTGATATGTATGCAATATTTCTGGTTTTTCAGCTGTTTAGCCTAGCCTAGATGAACACAATGAATTTTACCGTCGCTAATATATTACCGCTCTTCGGCTGCATGACCGGTGACTGAAATAGTCGATTTGCCGAATGTCAAAAACTCGCGCGGCTGACAAAATTCCGCGCATGGGCGTCAAACTCAAATCCATCCGGCAATATGAGCAAAGTTATTCCAATTCACAAATGAAGCAAAACGCCCATACGTAATCTAATTACATCATTGAAATTGGATTAAGCGAAAAATATAATATCGAACTTATGTTATTTCTTATGTAATACCATGGGCAAAGTAACATTATTGCATTGTGTCACATCCTTTACATGCTTGGCTTATCTCACGCTCGTGCACCGACAGCTGTTGAATTGATGCGATCTATTGATTAATGGGTGATGATGCGTCGTCTGTGTTATGTTCCTTAGTGGTCGCCCATCTGCGGCGGATTCCCTGAAGTGAGTTCGAAATTTGTAGATGTCGCAGCCATGAGCAGCAACTAATACCTAGTAAGTTACCTGCTAGCCCACTTTAGCGTAATGCGACCCATTAACCTCGAGCTAGCCACGAGATGGCACCCCTTTACTAAAATCGATTAATAAGTATTGATATTACAATTACAATTACAATTAATATTAGTGGGAATATCAGCTCCGCAAAAGTATTACACGCCTGAGCTAACAAATTAACGGGCCGAAAAACAATCAATGCGTTATTCAAATGGCTGAGCCAAGTCGCTAAGCAATCAGTATATTCGCGTTACAGCTGATCAAGCTTGGAATTTGTGCCTATTTTAATCTCTGATAAGTGTATCGAAATAAGCTATCAAACTGAACAAGCAGACTATACTATGTTTCCCCTTGCCTTATGATGTAACGAAGACCTAGCTACTTGACGTAAACGTTCGTGGTCAGCTGAGCAATTTGTGGATATTTTTCTCGGCGAAATCTATACCTATACTGACAAATTAGTGAGTTTGGCATGAGCAGAAGAGCAATTTATGCGTCTTGTAAGGCGGCAATCTCTTCTGGAACTGCTCCAGATAATCTGCTCCAGACTCGCATTTATAGTTCGATATGAAATGGTTACGGAACTGTGCTTGCCGCATACCAGTACCTTTCGACCGAATTTCTCCACGAATCGACACTGTCCTGTCATCACATATACAGCTGTTTTGTCAATCAAAGTATTGTGGACCTGGAAGCTGAAGTCCTCGCACATGCATCGTCCCTCGAAACGCGGGCAGACGCTGCAAAGACGCGAATGCAATTTCCGGGTACTGTTAGCAATAAACTCTTCTGTTCTGGGCTTTGTTTCGAGATTTTCTGCTGTAAGTCACCAGGTGTTTCATCCTCTCAATTGCGCGGATCATTCAGTTGATAAATCGTATTGGTATGTTGTTAAACGTTGATGCCTGTATAATTCGGAGTTGAAAAATTTGGAGTTTTCTGCCTTCTTGGTAGCTCATCCAAATAGTGTTCTGAACAGTAATGATGGTTTTAACACTCATGATGAATCAGCTCCCAATTTTCGCGTAGTAATACCCTTCTCCTTAGCCGGCATGTCCAGGACACAATTATCACTGCCTTTCAATGCCGCAACATTTTGAGCGCGAATTTAGGCAAATGTGGAAACAAAACTGACAGTCAAACGCGCAACATGCAGAGCATAAAGGCAAATGCAAATACATGCGTACAACGCAGATAACAATATGTGGAACGAAGTCATCCTGGTACTTTTGTTGAACAACATGATCCGTTTGCCTTGCCAGGAAGTTTCAAGTGCTGCTCGCGTTTTCACTGCGTTAATCTGTAGCGGATTCATGAGCAAAATTATTACCATCAATTAGGTTTATGCCAATCAGTAACGTGAACGCTACTGGCTGGCTACAGATTCAATAGATCGATTAAAATATCTGATGCATCTTCCTTCGGAAGTAGACCGTTGATCCCAATCATGAGTCGACAGGAAGATAAAATATGATTATGCCGTAATGAAATAGATGACTGAAAAAATAGGTTTATGTAGTGGTAATAGCAATATATGTATAGGTGCAAACTAGCTATTTACGGAAACTATAATGCCATGTGCATATGACCGGAAGAACAACTGATCTTCATCCATTTCAAATTTATGCCTTTCTTAAAATAAAGCATTCAGCAACTAATTTTTTGTAATTGTAATTACAATTTCAGTATTTATTTTGTCGATTACGATATTTTTAATTTCCTTCCAAGTTTCGGATCATTTCTTCTTTTTTCAATTACTGGAATGCTTAGTTAGAGCAACTCGAGCAGCCTGGCAAACAATAGAATCCATTTCCTCCCACTGACATGCAAACCGACAAAAAAAAGAAATGAACGATATCATGATGCCATCCATCCAAGAAAAGTAGAGTACCACCGCATATTTCACCTGCGCGTTCCAAATTTTCTGTTTCTTCGATTCCTAAGCAACGTCGACCCGACACGCCACACCTGTCGACGACGTGGACGGTAGCTACCTGGCTATCTTCTCTATGTTGCTATCTAGCCGGATCCGGAATGAAAGCCCACGGGTTCCATTTTCCCGCAGCGTAATTCTCGAACTCGGTAAACAGTTTCCGCGTTTGTTACTAATCCGAAGAAGAATGTGAATTTAATAAAACCGTCGAAGCCCACACGGAAGTCTAGCGGTTTCTTGTAGGAATTGCTCAAAGGAGAATTTCGGCGCTCGGAATGAGAACAAACAACGATTATAGTGAAGCAATGCACCCGAGTGAAAAACTTTGAGGACAAAAGTTTAGCCAAGCTAACTGGGAATTAGAGCAAATTATCGCATTCAGATTGGACCTTGAAAACATTGCGTGACTGCACCGAGATCGAGAGAAGAGGACGCTATGACGATCCCCTGCGGGAATATCGAATATCTGTTGAGTGAAGCGAGCCTGTCCAGGAAGTGACAATGGCTCCTCAAAGTGGAATAACTGGCACAAATTCCTAGAAGAGCACAGCGTCCGAAAATGACCCCTGCTGGCCAGTTCCGGTGAATCGAAAGCCTTCAGCTGGGCGCGCGAGACTAAACAGTATTTAAACAAGATCTTACCTAATCCCATCTATGACGCTTCGCCTTGATCCGGCTACTAATCGAATTTGACAAGCTTGTCTGAAAATCGCTCAATGGTTGGTTAGTTGGTACCTCGAGCTCACCTCCAACCTAAGGTCTAATTAAAAACTCTCCCTCATGTTCGCTTCTTCGGATTCGAGAGGGCAGTGGCTGAAGCGCGGGGAGATGTGCTGTCTACTTCTGGAGAGAATTGCGGCTTCTTGAAAAATCCAAACTAGACCCCTCGCGTGGACCGGCTCAGAAGTATCGTGTTACAAATTCACTGTGAAAGGATTCTCTCCAGGTCTCGGCTTTGAGTCGGGCGGGAATAAAGAGTGTCAAACAGCGAGATTAAGTATAGCAGGCAGCAAAGGAAGTGTTTGGCTTTGGCAGCAGGTACCCGCAAGGTCGATCCGATTCCCGGAGATCTAAATGTTGTACGCTGTTGAGCATTTCAGTTCAAGGTCGTACTGTATCGTTTTTCTATTGCTTGCGTCACTTGTTTCTCGTCCTACCGCCGTACCGCGATCTCCCATATTTCGACGAGCCCGGGTTGTGATCGTGTGAGGTGGATAACTTTTTGTGCTTTGAATACCCACCTACCTGTGTTCGATCAAGTAACGCTTGCACGATTAACGTGGTGCAAAACCGACTTGTGAGAATGCCGGGTTTGAAATTTGAAGTGTTTTTGTTGTAATTATTCAGTTGAACTTTCAATCAGACAATCGTCACAAATTGAAAATTGCTACCAACGATCAATAAATCACCCCTAAACTACCATCATCTCAACCGTGAGCATCTACACTCATCCACAAATAGCCCCTTGCCACAGCCAGCCTGATTGAGTCGTTTCAATTTCCGATCGAACTGCCATAGATCAAACTCACCGAAAACACAATAATTGAACCCAGCCAGCGACGCCCTCCGTAAGTTATGAGTTTGTTTACACTCGAGCTCCACCTCTGTAGCAGCCAGCTGTTGGACTGTTGAGAAGTCAGAAAGATATTCCCTCTGCAAAGTTATTGATTTTTCCTAGGAATTTGTTTTGCAGGCGCCTCGCAGCGATTACGGCGCCTACGACACTGCATACACCACCGCTGCCGGGGCAAAACGGCGTGATTAAAATATGCGAAACTCGGAGTCTCCTCCAGCCGTTGATTAAAATTGAAATGTTACTGCGGTGGGGTTTGTGCAGAGGTATGTGATTATAGCAATTAGCTGTAATTTCGATCGATGCAGTTGCTCCACTAGTCAGGTGCTCGTGTTTTCCTGCCCGCGTGATTGACGGTTCGATTTTTGCCAAAGCCGATTTTGATTTACGTTCCGATCGCACTTTTGCACTGAACGGCCAGCCGGAGAGAGAGAGGAGAGCAGCAAAACCAGTGCAGCTCGGATTAAAGAGGGGGCAAGATTTATTACTTCCGTCCTTAAATTGAAACACACGGGCTAATCTGATAAGGCGATGATTGAAGGCAGGTGCTGCTGAAAGTGGGTATCGAGAAACTGTACCGAACGAGGTAGGTGTTTGTGTGTACTTTAACACAGTAGTCAACGCACAGCTTGGTTCCCAGTATGGTAGATATCTTCGAAACGCCAAGAAAAATTCCCATGCCTCGGTGAAGGAGCACACAGGATGGGAGGCACAGCTACCGGAAAATTGTGTCGACCAACAAGGGGTCGATCGGGTTTGGAAAGTTATATTTTTTTCTTTATTGGATGATGTGTTCCGGAGACAGCAACCTAATTATATTAGCTTCAGCTCTTTGGATAATTATCCCGGCAAGCAATTTTTAACCCGTAACTTACCTTTATTCGCACTGTCGGAAACTACCCATGGCATCATCCTGTAGTAACTCATGAGTCATGACAAATTTGACAGCTCATCAGTCGAACTCTAACCGTGATGACAAAAGCAGTGAAGCAACTCCGTTCAGAAGTGTGCTGTCAAAGAACGGCACCCGCCGCGTTGAGAACTGTTGTAGTGGGGCACTTTGTGGATGCCGGATACGCCCGTTCCGGCATCTACAACAACGGCACTGTTAAGTCAGCATCAAGCGGTTCCGGACGGCGGACGACTTTGAGCGACAGAAGCTCAAAGGATGCTCCAGAATCGAGAAAAAGTGGCTCACATCGCTGTTGCGCTTGGCCGGGAGGTCAACCGGCCAAACAGTAGAAAAGCACATGAACATACATGTCAGGAAGCGGTAGTCGCGTCCATTGGTTTCAGGCTGCAATGACGCAGCGGCGGCGGCTGAGATAAGATAGTCAACTCGATTTTCCCGGCGAATCTCGACGTTGCCAGGTGGTGATGAACGACGAGACCTATCTTACCCTGGATGGCAACGACTGGCAGGGCGCCCGTATTTTACTTCCCCTAAGAAGGAAGTGGCTCCGAGCTGCTGTGGCTGACAATTAGAGAAAGGGGATGTCAAGCCGCTCTTCTTTCGCCCCCGGACTGGCCAAATTTATAGTACGAAATGCCTGCGGAAGTTAAATCGTTCATCAGAAATACCATATGGGCAAAGATGCGGTGTTCTGACTGGATCTTGCGTCTGCCTACTCGAAGCGATCGTTGGAGGAGATGGAGGTGGCTGAATATCGATGTGGTACCGAAGTCAGCGAACCACCAACGTGCACAACAATTCATCGAGAATTTCTGGGCCAACCTTCAACAATTTTTATCGCGAAAACTGAGAGGAATTGATAAGTACGGGTTGCGGCAGAAAATAATGCAAAGAAAATTTGACTTCTTTTTCTTTCAAATGCGTTCTTTCGCTCGGCAATAATAATAAGCATTTTCAAAGGTGCCGTTATCTTAATAAAGTCGCACCAAACAAATTTATTCAATGTGTCCTCCATTGACCGGTTTTCACGGGTGTGATGTTTGCCGTGTTATTTAGCCTTGCCCCATTGAATAACGGATTAAGATCTGAACCACTGGGGAGCCACAAATGCTTCGGTAAAACTGTGTTATCGTTTAACCATTGTTGTGTTCGATTGGACGTGTGACACGGCGCTCCATCCTGCTGTAAGGACAACGTTTGGTCCTCGGAGAAGTTGCCCTTCACCCAGGAAGCAATTGGCCAGCACAAATACCGAAATACGCTGGTGAAAGTTTTAACTTCAGCATCAATGAAAACAGGCGGCATTTTCGAACGTGGTGTCCAACGCCACCAAGACAAACCAGCCGGATGAATTGTAATTTCAAGTTTGAACATTTTTCGCATGATTTCTACCGCACCCTGTAAAACGAAGAAAGAACTCAAAAACATGCACGCATGTTTTCGTCTACTAATGTTCCAGTTAACTGCCGGAATATAACAGGGTGTAAATTTTTTGCAGTCGCTTTTAACAACGACCTTCCATGGGAGAGCCTTATCCTTGTAATTATCTGTTTTAAAATTTGTTTTTATCGTCATTTTTAGTCATTTTTTCAATGCAAACGTTACATTTTTCATACTTCTTCTCGAAAACAGCATTTCAGATTTTTGAATTGAATATGGGTGACGCCAGTCTGACGTCAACTTGAGCATCAGATTCAACTGCTTTAGTTACCGTCTTGGTTTACCCCGGGTGGCGCTAAAACAGACCGACTGTGAATTATAGGTTTTGGTCGTATGGAAATTTGCATTTTGGCAAGAAATGTAATACGGGATCTGTCAGAAGTCGATTATTTGAAATACATATGATCTTATTAACATTTAATCTTTTAGATTTGTTTTGATTCATTTATCAGCCTTTAGTAAAACAGAGTTCGAGGAGTAAAAAGGAGAAAAGAAGGAAAAACAAATAAATAAATTGAAAAAATCACAGTAGGTATTTGTTTTCTTCATATATGCTTGAATTTGAAAAGGGTTCTTTTGTGACATGGAAGCATTTGAACCGGCTCGGCTCGCCACACCTTTGTAAGAATGTAATTATTCATGGTCAGACAGGTTTTCAAACATCGTGCAACCTGAGAGGTTGCAACCACCGTTCACGGCCGGACCTTTGAGGCGGCTGGGAAATCACCACATCACGCTCACAGGTCAGTTCTGGTAATGCTGACATAGGAAGCGAAGCTGGAGACTTTGCAGCGGGTACAGACTAATATTAGCCATCATCTTCGCTGTACACGTTTTATAGAGGAAAGAAAGAAAAAGAAAATATTTTTGAAGAGAGGAGGATAAGGGGAAGAGAAAAAAGAGGAAGAGAAAAAAACAGAAAAAAGAAAAAAAA